>PVJH01026666.1:0-29749 GCA_004026705.1 Nesogale talazaci
TGTGCATATATGTATAAGTTTAGTGTTATGGAGACAGATGTAATTTGGGCCTCTATTCAAGTACTCACTCCCTCAACACAAGAGCACTTTTTTCTAGTAATTTGGTACTCTGAGATTCTCACCTTCTCAACATGATCTCTGAAGACAAAGTGGGTGCATAAGCAAATGGGAAGAAAGCTAATGGTGCCTGGCTATCCAAAGGTCTTAAAGGCTTGAAGATAAACAAGTGGCCATCTAGCTGAGAAACAATAAAGTCCATGTGGAAGAAGCACACCAGTCTGTGTGATCATGAGGTGTCGATGGGATTAGGTGTCAGGTACCAAAATCCCAGAGCAAAAAATAATAATATGAATATGGGGGGGAGGGTGAAGTGGAGGCCCCAAGCCAATCTGTAAGCAATGGGACATCTCCTTACAGAAGGATTCTGGAGAGAAGACGGGCCAGTCAGGGTGCAGCATAGCACCAATGAAACATACAGCTTTCCTCTGGTTCTTTAATGCTTCCTCCTTGCCCCCCACTATCATGACTCTAATTCTACCTTACAAATCTGGCTAGACCCTGAGCATACACATGGGTACAGATAAGAGCTGGAAACACAGGGAATATAGGACAGGTAAACTCCTGGGACCAATACTGATAGTAGCCATACCAGGAGAGGAAGTGGAAAGTGGGGGGGAGAAAGTGGGAACCAATCACAATGACCTATCTATACTCCCCTTCCAGGGGGATGGACAACAGCCAAGGGGGTAAAGAGAGACATTGGACGTGCAAGACATGAAAAATAATACTAATTTATAAATTACTAAGGGTTCATGAGGGAGGAAGGGAGAGGGAGAGAGAGAGAGAGGGAGAAAATTAGGAGCTGATACTGAGGGTTCAAGTGGAAAAAAATACTTTGAAAACGATGATGGCAACATATGGCAACATTTGTACAAATGTGCTTGACACAATGGATGCATGTATGGATTGTTGTAAGAGTCGAACATGACCCCAATAAAATGATTTTTTTTTTAATAAAAAAGAAAAGATGGTTCTCAGAGTGAAAGAGGAGAAGAGTATGCAGGTAGTTAGAATGAGTCCATGAAGTTCCTGGTTCGTCCCAGTGTTCCGATGCTGGGGAAGATCAGAGAGAAAGAAAGATCAGAAATGCTGGAAGTGATTGACTGAGAAATGAATCATGGCAGGGAACAAGGTTTAAGGTACTTTGCAAACCTGCCCATTGAGAGGTTGAGGCGGAGCTGCAGAAAGGAGATAGAGCTTAGGTAGGGATAAAAGGTAAATATAGGCTTTAATGGAAGGCAGAAAAGGAAAGAGACAACAGAGAAAGGGATAGGAACATCTTGAGCTCCTGGGCGGTTCTGAGCCCCGAGAGTTAGGCCAGGGAAGCCGCACCTGGCAGAGAGGCAGAGGGACATGTCTAAGGCTTGAGCTAAGGATGTATGTACTGATAAGGGGAAGGAGGCTTTCTGATGGTGCAGTTGCAGGGTCTGAGTCAGAATATAGCCTGTGAGTACATCTTGGAACACTGAGGGAAGAGGTTGTACAGACCCTGCCCTGAGAGATAGTTCTGTGAAGGGGCTGTTCCTTTTGGGGAGATAAGCTCTGTGAAATGTCAGAGGCAGGGGTTACAAAGTTCAGCAGGCTGTTCATCTTCTTCTTGTGAGGTGGTGCAGAGGGGCTGCCTGGTTCGGGGGGCTGCCTGGTCCAGGGGGCTGCCTGATACGACCCCAGCCCAAACGCCCATGTTATGTTCAGGTACTGTGGGTTCGACATTGGGTTGCTACCACAAGGTCAGAGTTCACACCTACCAGCCACACCAAGAGATAAAGATGCGGCGGCTTGTTCCCTTAAAGATGTAAAGACTCAGATACGGTATAAGATGATTCTGAGTAGACATTGACTTAATGGCAGAGGACTTGGCTTTGTCTTATGTTCACTTTTAACAAGGACAGAGCACTACCAACTTGAGAAAGAAGAATTTAAAATTTGCTCACTTCTCCATTTGTGCAAAACTACAAACATGTCTACTGTGATTTAATCTTCCACAGTCTTCCTCACAGGAGGCAGACCAGTGGGCGTGGGGTGTGCTTCATTCCCCCTCAGGAGTCCCTGTGCGCATGGATCCAGCCCAAAGTCTCTCTTTGGTTAACTAAACTATGAGACCAGGATGTGTTCATGAAATCCTAGTGGAAAAATATTAGCATCCTCCACCAACCCCTGCTGTCCTCTGTCCCATCCCCACCACCCGGGAGTCTCCGGGAGATCAGAACTTGGTGTATTGACCCATAATCCCATTTCTCACTGTCCAGGGATTGAGAGCAAAAGACAGAGATGTTTCCCTCCAGCTCCCTGGTCCGGGGCTTTACCTGCAATCCTAAGGGAAATGCACCCAAAGGAATTCACACACACACACACACACACACACACACACACCAGACCCCTACCAGTTCCCGTCAAGGATACTCCAATGCACGACGACCCCTCATGTGCTGAAATGGAACTGCACCCCCATAGAACCAGTGGTTCTCAACCTGTGGGTCGCGACCCCTTTGGGGGTTGAGTGACCCTTTCACAGGGGTCACCCAATTCATAACAAAACCACAGTGATGAAGTAGCAAGGAAAATAATTTTATAGTTGGGGGGTCACGTGAACTGCTAAAGGGTTGTGGCATGAGGAAGGTGGAGAACCACTGCTATAGGGCTTTCAACAGCAGCTATTGAGAACTGTGGCAGTCCGAGTAAACTAGAGAAACAAAACTCATAGACATGCATATGGACATAAGGAAAAGGTTTATATACAAGAAGAATGGACATTGAGAAAGCACCCCAGCTCAGTCCAGTTCAAAGTCATAAGTCCGAATATTAACCCATATACCTGATATCAGTCTATAAAGTCTCCTTCCGACTCACAAAGTCACAGGCCAGTGGGTGCAGAGTCCCGGCGCCGGCAGGGATCTCCCTATGGCTTCTCGCTTCCAAGGCTCAGGGTCCATCAACAGCATCCAGGGGTGGCAGAAGCAAGTCATCGCTGGCAGGGCTCTCCACGTGGCTTCTTCAGCTTCAGAGGTCTGGTTCCATCAGGGTAAGGCCGTGTGGCTTCTCCTCCGGCTCTTCCAGCTCCTGGCACACTTCCATCTTGTCTTGTCCACAGTTTGTTATGTCTGAGACTGACTCCCAACAACGGGGCAAGATAGCTTCTCATCTTCATGAGGGAAATATCATGAGATTTCCCAGGAGTCTCAGGAGAAAGCCATGCCCACACGGAGGCCTCATTGGCTACTCAATGGCTATCTCCAGATTAAACTCCACCCCTACATCTCAATCATGAAATTAACATAAGCATATGACCGCCACAAGAGGCCCCTCTTCTGAGGTGGTCTGGATAGACTCCCATCCCCAACCTTCCCCTCCACAGCTGAGTGAGTTAATCATTTGCAACACCCAGAGACGTCCTCCCCGTAGACAGCTGGCCCCAAACTCCCAACTATGAGAAACTGCAGAAATTCCAAGAGCTGCCCAAACCAGCTGCCCAGAGGTGTCAGACACGTTGCAGTGCAGTTTGGGAGCGGAGATGGTGCCATTCTAGCCTGACCCTCAGGAGGGCCTCACAGTCCAGGGACATCTGGAATTCTTTCAGGATGGGTCGGAAATCAAGGGTCACTGGGCTGTTTCTCCTGACCCTGAGCCACTGTTGGAGGTGAAAGCGAACGCCCCCTGGTGGGTATATTTAATACTCCCAAAGGAAAAGCATGCAGACGGAGTTCTAGAAACACCCACAGCCTGGAGGATCTGAAAACGCTTTCGAATAAGAGAAGCCATCAGGCCATCAAAGACACATCTCTGATGTCAGAGACAAGCACCAGTGTCCAGCGGATGGCGATGTTTCCAGGGTCTCATGAAGGGGGCAGGGTTAGAGTCATTCGTCTGTCAGAAACACTCTACCCAACAACCATTCAGAACGCAGTCCCTTTCCTCTTTCAGTGGAAAAATATGAAGGTCAGGCAGGACTCATGTTAGCCCCCTTGCCAGTTCGGTGGTCGCCGTGTGGTGACAGAAGGTCAGCTAGCAGGTGATGCCACTGTCCTTCGGGAAGGTGTCTGCGTTAGTAAACCAAACTGTTTCTTTTGAAGCAGTGACAATGTGGAACTTCTAACTGGGAATTGAAAAGGCAAATACTTGCTGCTCAGGTGAAGTTTTCTTACAGGATGTCATGGGATCTGGGTCATTATTTCCCAGGATGGGGGTTGGGGTGGGATGGGCATTTACTTTCTAAAAGGCTTGCTTAGAGATTTATAGCATTTTTAAAAAGCTGGCAGAGACACGCTGTGCCCCATTTCTAGGGTCTGCAAACATCTCAGAAAGTTTACCTGTCACTAATGGGGAAGGATGGCCCTCGGGGTGTCTCCCGAACTGTACTTGCAAGTGGTGCCTGTAGGACATCAGAACAAAACTAGTTTGTGAGATTAGTGATGTGTTAAAAAAAAAACAAAAAACGCCCAAACAGTTGCCGTGTTGCTGGTTCAGGCTCATAGTGCCCTCCTATGGGTTAGAGTAGAACTGTGCTCCAGAGATCGTTCAACTGCTGCTTTTGTAGATCTCCAGACCTTTCTTCTGAGGTACCTCTAAGATCAGCGGTTCTCAACCTGTGGGTTGTGACCCCCTTTGGGTGGGGTGGAATAACCCTTTCATAGAGGTCATCTGATTCATAACAGTAGCAAAATTGCAAAGAAAATAGTCTTATTGTTGGGGGGGTCACCGCAACATGAGGAACTGTATGAAAGTGTCGGGCATTAGGAAGGTTGAGAACCACTGCTCTAGAGAGTCTCAAATCACCCATCTCTCCACCAACAGTCAAACGTGGTGTTAGCCATTCATGCCAACCATGGATGCCAGGGATGTTTACCACAATGACTTTAATCTCTTTGAGGAGCCCAGGCGGCCCAGTGAGCTACACGCTGGGCTGCAAATGCAAGGTCCGTAGTTCAAAGCCATCATCTGTTCCTCTGAAGAGAGGAGAGGATTTCTACTTCCATAAAGATAGTACAGTCTTGGAAACCACCGGGGCAGTTCGACTCTGTGACAGGGCGCTGTGAGTGGGGAGTGACTTGATGGCAGGGAGTTCAATCGATCTTCTTGCCCCCAAATGTTGGGGAGTGCTACAAATAAATGGAATATATATATGAAAACAGCAAGGCAACCACAAAAGCAAGGATCAAGGAAAAAGCAGAAGCAATGCAATGGATGAAGCACACTCCTCCTACACTCCACTCCCCCTCCACACACCCGTGTGCACGTGTGCATGTGCGTGCGCACACACCCACCCCTTCCCTCTCCCCAGCAGTCTGACAAAGCTCTCACCCCACCTATCCCAGTTCCTGGGGTGGGTAAGAGAGGCAGAGCCCTGGGCCATGATTGAGACCTGTCTCCTTTTACACATCCTGGCGGCCGCTGGACTGGCTTTTAGAGAGAAGGGCTCTTCCATTGTCAGAGAGACACCCCCTCTCCTTGCAGTCCTAAAACAACAAACAAGTAAAAAAACATCAGAACAACTTTCGGAGATGCTTCCATTAGGCATGCTACCTGACAGAGCCAGCGCTGCCCTCGACAGAGATTTCAGCCCACAGGTAGACACAGCCTTCAAGCAGCGGCTTTGCCGATGGTCTCCCAGCTGCAGCCAGGAACAGAGGGCGGTGACGCTCCAGCCCCGGAGGGCACCTCCCTCTGTAGTGCGCGCCAGCCTTGGCAGAACCTGGTTTAGCCCATGGTGGGAGAGTCATGTGTTGGACACTGCTGTCTTGTGTGGGATGTAGCTTCAGGACCTCTCCGCACACCTGTGTGCAGCCCGGGCTTCCGGAACTGGCTGTCTGGGCAGTGAGCACCACAGCAGTTTTTTTGAGGGGGGGGGGTTCCTCCTCCTAGAGGGGTTTAGGAACACACAGCCGTGAGCCCGCTCCACGAACGCAGAAGGCTGGCCTCTCCCCGTGGCCGAGGTGCGTTGAACCGTGGGCTGGAGAAGTGCATTGGGGAACTGTGGGGTGGAGAAGTGAACTCAGGAGGCTGGTGTGGATGGCTGTGGACAGTGCATGGGAGGGGGAATGGGAAGGCTGGGAGGCTTTGTGTGTGACTGGGTGCATATGAGTGTGTGTGTGTGTCCACAAAAAGAAGAGTGAGTGTTAACCTGTGTGCAGGTTAGAGTGTATGAAGTATGTGTGCATATACGAGGGTGCAGTAGGTGTGTCTGAGTGTGAGTGCATATATGTGCATGAGGCATATACAATGATGCTAACCACTCATATTGTAAAAGCATTTGCTTGCAGGATAGGCAGATATAAACAGGTAGACATGGAAAGAAAGATGCGGACAGGAAGATGTGCACAAGAAGATGTGGACAGGGAGAGGTGGTAGACTTAGAGGCATGTCCTATGCCTTGTGCCTTCACCAGGGCAGGATGGAGAGGTCCTGGTAAGAAATCACAGTGGAGAGAGGTGGGCGGTCTAGCCCAGGAGATTTTGATGTGGTTTGCCCTCTGCCTGCCCCACACTGCTTGGTGGAAAAAGCTCCAGGGTATCTCTGCCAAGTCTTGATATCATGAATCTATGGTGCTTCTATCGGCCACTCAAAGGTTTCTGAAACACTCATGCCAAGAAGGAATCGCAGGTGTTTGGTGGAGGAAGAGATGACTCAGGTGAAAGAGGAGGTCTTCGGATAATGTACAATATGACAAAATAATAATAATTTAATAATTTATTTAATTATTATTTTGTTTGTTTGTTTCTTTTGCAAGGTGTGAAGGTGACTGACAGTGAGGGCTAGAGTAGCCACACTGCTAATTTATCTCCAAGAATTCATCTGGCACATCAGAAATATCCTTTTCCTCCTTATGAAGGAACAAGACAATGAAATATGCATAATAATAATAATTTATAAATTACCAAGGATTCATGAGAGAGGGAGGAGCAGCGAGGGAGGTCAAAAAAAGGGGGAGCTGGGCTGAGCCCCGGTAACGTAAGTGGTTGAGTGTAGGACTGCGGCCTGTGGGCTTGGCGGTTCAAATCCAGCAGCGGCTCTTAGGAGCAGCCACCAGAGGCAGTGATGCCCTCAAAAAAAAATGAGAGCTAATACTAAGGGCTCAAGTAGAAAGCAAATGCTTTGAGAATGATGATGGCAACAAATGTACAAATGTGCTTGGCATACAATGGATGCATATATGGAGTAAAATGATTAAAAATAATATTAAAATAATATTTTTTTTAAAAAAAGAGAAGGGTCTTCAAATATTTAAAGCCTTTCAGGAATTCGAGTCACCTTCTCCTTCCATAAGAGATGTAAAATAATACTGAAGCACAATTGCAGGGTGTATCTTTCCCCCCTCCTTATTCGATCTGGATGCTGAGTCAATCACCTGAGAAGCTGGACTACCCAAAGAAGAACATGCCATGGAGATCGGAGGAAGCCCGTGGAACAACCTGCAGTAGGCAGGTTGCCGAAAGTGAAGATGGCCTGAAGCACTTACGGGTGCAGGTCCCAGACCACAGCCTTCGGTGTGGGTGACCCCTGAGGAGAGTGGAAACGCTCAGGTCTTGGGTCAATAGCCTTGGGTCACTTCCAACCCGGGAGCTTGTGACCTGTGACCTGCCTGCCTGTGAGTGCTGCAAGAGGGACCTTGGTCCTCAGGTCTCTCCCAGTGTGTCCGAAAACTGCCCCACAGCGACTAAAGTGCCTCTCACCGTTTCACCTTTGAGGCATGTGAATCAGATTATTTTTATTTTTTAAGAGGAATAGGGAAATCCTAAACCATAACAGTTTATTTTCATTTCACACGTTACCGATCGAAAGAATCACCACAGAGATGGAAAATACCCTAATGATTTGCGATGATCTAGTTCTTGTGATCTTCTCAGAAAGAACTGCCTGGCCCAGCCCAGCGTCCATTTACCTACCGTCCCCTAAGAAGGGCTGTGGCTCTCCTGGTGTGTCAAAAGCTAAGCACCAAAAGGCTGTCTTTTAAAGTGTGGGCTTGTTGTTAAGAAAAGTTAGGTAATATTTGTTGTTTTCTTTAAGGCAAAAGAAAAACCTGCTATAGCCAAGAGACAAAGATGTTTTACAGACATCTCTGACTCATCCATTTATGTATGTACCTGTACATCCACTTTGTATGTACCTGTTTCTTTACACGCATGACTTTTTCTGAGGCATCCTTGAAGAAATGAAGCTGGAAAAATAATGAAAATTAATAATGGCCTCACAAGTAGTGTGAACTCTCTTAAAAGCGAGTCTGTCTATTTCTGAGCTGTGTAGACATATGTTACGGTAAAGCCCAGGCACCCTCAAACTGTGGCCCGAGGGCCACATGCGGCCCAGCAAGGACATTTATCTGGCCACCAGGTGTTCTTGTTGCCGCTGCCAGTCCTGCTTAGCAGCCAAATCATCCCAGGCCCATAGTGAATTTGTTCATAACTTTTTTTTAAAAGCTATAGTCCAGCCCGCCAATGGTCTGAGGGACAGAGAACTGGCCACCTGTTTAGAAAGTTTGAAGACCCCTGTTCTAACTCATTCTTTATTAGAGACATGAAGCTGCATTTAATTTTCCTGGTAGTGAAGTGGCATTGACTTGTTAGCTGGTGAGGCTACTGTGTTTCCAGGAGACTGCTCACACCAGCTATTCCGCCAACATTCTGTTCTCAAAATAAAAAGTCAGGGAATGGCGGAGCCCACTCCCCCAATGTGAAGTCTAAAGCCCAACAACTTATTAAAGTCCATGAGACATCTTCTAATCAAGAAGACCCCTCTCCCCATCTGTGGATAGCTCTTACAGCAGAGCAAACAAATCTAAGTGTGACTGTTGTGCGTTTACTTTGGGCATATTCAAGGATTGTAATAATCAAACCCAAATCCTATGGAAGGAATGGTATCAGAGCTTTAATTGTGACTGCCTGGTTTTCAGAAGACTGTGGACCACAGGAGAAATCCAAAACCAGGGTCCCCACATTGACTAAGTCTGCCTTGAAGCTGCTCTGACCAAGATTGAGAGCTGTGAGTAGCCTTATTATTAGACAGAGAGCATTGCAAAGTAGAACATGGCAGATGTAGTTATGTGGGTTAAAATGTAATGCCATCTTTTTTTTAATCCCCCTTTTGACTCATTTTAAAGTTGTTTAAGTTTGTAATATTTTCTACTCTCTTATTGGTTGGTTGGTTCTATGTTTGGGCTAGTCATTGTTTTTTTTTGTGTGTGTATGTGTGTTTTTTTTAAAAAAACATATCATTAGGAGTTAATACAGATATCATATAATTCCTTAGTTCAATTCCATCAAGCAGTACTGTGTTGTCACTACCACGGTTTCAAAGGATTCTTCTCCTTCTTGAACAACCTGACATCAGCTCTTTTACTGGCCCCAATCCCTGTGAAAACTTTATTCTGCTTGCTGACCTTATAACCTCATCAATTCTGTGTTTCATATACTGGAAAACAGGAAAACGTGACAGAGATGCAAGGAAGTGACCCCCAGTGACATAACACATGTGCGATGCACCCCAATAGGAACAAACAAAAAACACAGAAAATGTTGAAAGGAGATCAGGCCTGTATCAATGGGGGCAATCAGCTGACAACCCATTCAAGCCAGATGATGCAGCATTTTGACCTTCTAAAGCAGTGGTTCTCAATCTTCCTCATGCTGCGACTCTTTAATACAGTTCCTTATGTGTGGTGACCCCCCGACCAGAAAACTAATTTCATTGCTATTTCATCACTGTAGTTTTGTTACTATTATGAACGATCATGTTACTATCTGATATGCAGGATGTCTTCATTGTTACAATTTGAACATGATTAAACATACTTAATGCTTAGTGATTAATCACAAAACAATATATAGTTACATATTGTGAAATAGTTATGTGGTTTTTGCTGGTCTTAGGCGACTCCTGTGAAAGGGTTATTTGACTCCCAAAGGGGTCGCAGCCCAGAAGTTGATAACCACTGTTCTATAGCCATCTCTCCAATGCACTCTGGTAACTAATTGCCTCCCATCCCTCTGTATGGATAGAGGGGAATTCCCAGAGGCTTATTTCCTATGTAGATCTCACAAATGTATCCCAGGCTCCCACTGTCATCCACAGTCTTCTGTAAACCAGATTCTCACAATTTAGGATCTGATAGTATTTCCTCCTTTGACTTTAGATTTTATGATTTCCAATCCTCTGGTGACTTGTAATGATATGCTTCGTCCATGTGGACGTAGATGACATCTCACTTAGATGACTGCTTGTTTGGAAATACTATTTTCTCTGATAGCTGGGCACCATCTAATTTTTTCACCATACTTTCCTAAAGCACCCATATCTTCTTTTATTTCCTCTAGAATCTATGCTTTAAAAAAATCATTTTGGGCTGAGCCCTGGTGGCGTAGTGGTTGTGCATGAGACTGTGGCCCACTGGGATGGAGGTTCAATTCCAGCAGCAGCTCCACAGGAGTAAATGCTGGGCCTCCTACTCCCACCACCTGAGGGCAGTGATGCAAAAAAAAAAACTCAAAAATCATTTTATTGATTGGTATTGGACATATGGGTTAATATCAGGCTTATGGACTTAGACCGGACTGGGTTGAGATGCTCTCTCAATGTTCCATTCCCCTTGTATATAAACCTCTCCCTAATATACATAGGCATGTTTATGGATTTGTTTCTCTAGTCTACCCGGACTAACACAGACATAAAGTCACTCTGGGTAGGAGTCAACTGATGACAATGAACAACAAGAGGATAAGGAAAATTCAATTGATTCCAAAGAGATTCTATTCTAATTCTGCTACTAACTGGTTTGTAGACCTTGGAAAAGCCATTTGTCCTCTCTGTGTTCAGTTTCTCCCAATACACAACAGCTGGTGGGGAGTCCTCTGCAGTAGAGTCCTTCCTCACTTCTATGTTAAGGGATGATGTCTTTCTGCACCCTTAACTCTGGACTTAGCCATGAGCATGCTCTCACCAATAAAGTGTGAGCAAAGGGACTTTGGGCATGTTCAACAAAAACTGTAAAAGGTGTCCTATGAGCTTCCTCTTACCTTTCTTCTTTGCTTGGAGAACCAGGCAGGGCTATGTCCTGAGCCTGTATTCTGAAGAAGATTCATGGGGCAGAGCTACAGTGGTCAATGCTGCAACACAATGAGAGATGGGCAGCATTTGTTGTTTTTATTACTGGGGTGGCTGCTTTGGCAGTAATGCTGAGACATATCCCCCAGCTCCAAGGTTCTGAAATGCACTCAGATGAATGTGGCTTCCCTGACCTCACCCCTGAGATGACTCTTCCTAGCTCTCCATTCTCCCCAGCCTTTTGTCCTTGGAGATTGCCACAGTACGCTTCCTCACCCATCTTCATGTGGCCTCTGTCCCCTCCTGCAGACTGAACTCAACAGTGGGGTTGGGCATATTTGAAGCCCATGTGTGTGTGAGGCAGGCAGCCGTTGGTCTGAAAGCCAGAAATCTTCACAGATAAGAGAAAACATATTAACCTGCAGGCTTGGCAGCATAATAATTTACCACCACTGCTGAGGGTGTGTGTGTGCGATGGAGCAGTGCAGAGCAAGAACGTGACCTCTTCCAGAAGACCCCCAGAAGACAGGCCAGGCAACTTGCTTCAGAAAGATCAGCGTCTCAAAAACTTTACAGGACGGTGCTGCTCTGCACTTGTGGTGCTGCCTCAAGTTCGATTCTACTCGATGGAAACTGACCAACAACAACAACAACAACAAATAGGCAAGTAGGAAAGCAGAAGTGAGTGACCGGGATGGAAACCCCGTCTTCAGAATCTGCCCATTGGTGAGAGTGGTCTGGGGGGATCACAGTGACCACGGCAGCCATGACACTGACTGGTGAAGCTGGATTGACCACATGGCCACAACCGGCCATCACCTTGAGTTCCCTCAAAGTTTGAATGGCCAGAGAGTGAATACATTCAGCCCTGCCTTGGAAATAGAGCCCAAAATCTATTTATAAAATCCAAATAGCTAAGTGGTGTATGAACATTTTACCAATTCGTGGAACTGTAGGATTTCATGTGGCTCATAGAAAAGACAAATTAGAAATCAATGAATCTTACATTGAAAGAAATAAAATAAAATAATGAATAGGGGTATTTAATAAATAATATAAAATAATGAATAGAGGAGGGGCAGGAGCAGAGAATGTTTGTGCCATAGATAAGGGCAATGAAGTAAACATTTATCAAGTCATTGTGGTTGTTTGTGCCCACACAAAACATGTCTTTTGCACCGTTTAGATGATTACATCAGAATTCCTTGTGGTTAGAATCTAAACAAGAATCTAAAACAAGTTGCAGTCACTGTAATTCACAAGGTCAGAGGGAAATTGGGGATAGCTATTTAACTGTATTTAATTACTAGAAACATCTCTTGGTGGTCAATTAACTCATCATCACAAATAATTCATTTTATCATAAAATATCAAAAATATTTCTTTGCCATTTATAGCAGAATGCCTTAAACCAAATATAAAATTGAATTGGCCTTTTGTGATCATACATTATGTTAGCTGCCTTAAACCCTTTTCTGGAACAAGGCAGAGTACAATAAATTATACATGTATTTAAAAAAATGAAATCTGGAAAACGTCACAGTAATTCCTCTAGGTAGGGTCTGGGCTTTGTAGGGGGGTTAGCAGAAAACCTAGTCCTGTTGATAGGTCTGGGTGGCAGATAAAAAGTGGTTTGCAGATTTTCAAAAAGGGATTAAGATGGCTGTATCTCACCAATTTGCATTCAGTCTTTGAGAGTCCCTGTGACCCCATCTTTCTGGTTTCCACCCAGATTGGATGGTGTCCACACAACCTCTAAGTGGGAATCACTGTTAAGGTTGCCTCAAGGGTGCAGCTGGAGAGGGAAGAATGAATTGAGAAGTCACATTAGTCAAATATATTCTCTTGATATCCCAGGACCATCTTCTTGAAGAAGAAAGTACGGACATACACAACCTCTCACCTACAACACAGACACAGTAGTCATAACTGCGTGAAGTTGGTACAATATCAGGTACAATGTATAGATTTGAGAACCCAGAAGTAAATCCATCTCTCTACAGTCAGCTAATCTTTGACAAAGGGCAAAAGCACAGACAACAGAGATGAGAGAATCTCTTTAACATAGGGTACTGTTAAAATTGGATCTCCATTTTGCAGTACTCGGTGGGACACATCCTAACAAAGATGAACGTGCAGGACGTTACGCTGAGTGAAATCAGTCAATCACAGAAGGTCAAATATCGCATGAGACCACTATTATAAAAAGTCAAGCAAAGGTTTTTACACTAAAGGAAAATTCTTGGATGGTTGTCAGGGCTGGGAGGGAAATAGAGGAAGGGTTGGTCATGAGCGAGAGTAGTTAAGTGTTAACGTGGGTGAAAGAAAAGATAACATACAATCGGAGGGAGCTTGGCAAAAAGTTACTAAGGCAGGAGAAGACACTGAAGGGTTTGTAAGAGTTAAAGACAATGGGCAGCTACTGTCAAATACATAATTCTGCAATAATGGTGACGTATGAGCAGATAGCTGGATAGACACACAGATGAAGAGGTGCAAGGGGGAGAGTGACAGTATATCTACAAACAGATATCACTTTGATAGAGGGCATCTGTAGATGTGTATTTCTTGCAAATATGCCCACTAATGAGGTGAAGAATACTGGTGGCTAAGTTTTTAGAACTTCCCAGACATACCTAAGCACAACAAGGGGATGCATCTCTGGGGTTGGGACATCAGAATCATAATCCCAGGGCTTAATGGGCACAACCAATCCATAATGACAATGCTCTACATTCTGCTTTGGTAACAATTGGGTTCTTAGAGCTTGTGAACAGCTATCTGAGATGAAGTTACTGGTCTCTCCTCATCCAGAGTAAAGAAGATGGATGAACATTGGAAGACATATGGAAACAATGAGCCCAATGAATGGCCACCAAATATCAGTCTCCACAACCTTGAGACCAGAGCGAGATGGCACCCAGATGTCACTATCAATAGACCTTCATAGTAGAAGGTTCTGTATAAAGTGAGAAGGAAGTGTGGGGAAGAAATCAAAATCACAAACCAGACCAGACCTGCAGGTTGGCTACAGACTGGTGGGACCCCAAGTTATGACTCTTAGTCACCTTCCAAGTCTAAAATTGAACTTACTCATATGCTAGAACAGAGGTGCTCACAGTTTTCAGCATTCGGGGTACTTATAAAATGATCGAGTCAAAGTGATCCGTCAACTACAAAAATGCAAACCACATATTTTAATTTTTGTTTTGTTTTGGGGGCATCACTGCCCTCTGGTGGTGGGAGTAGGAGGCCCAGCCTTTGCTCCTGTGGAGCTGCTACTGGAATTGAACCTCCATCCCAGTGGACCGCAGTCCCGCGCACAACCACTACACCACGGGGGCTCAACCCACATATTTTATTTTTTTATTACATTTATTCATAAATACATTGAGAAGTCTATATGTTCAATATATGTTTATGTACCTTGCATAACCACATGAGTCCATATTGCACAACATAACACAATTAACTATGTACATTTTTTGTCATTACCTGAGTTGACTCTGATGACTTGCACTGAATGGAATGAATGAGGGATGCATAGTCTGGACAATAGCTGCTGACAGCCAGCCTCAAGCACACGTCCAAATGATCATCAAGTAATGAAACAGTACTTGGATTTAATGATCTTTATGTGGGAAAAGGCTGACTCACATAATTAAGTAGAACTGAATAATGCAGTCAAGGAGGAAGTACAGTATCCTCATGCTTGGGTACTTTCCCTCTGTAAGTTCCAGAACTGTTCCTGAGCTCTGGATTTCAGCTGAATGTCAGCTTGCAGTGTCAAAATCTTCCATTCTGTATGAAAGTGATATGTTTTTGTCTTCTTACTTGGTTCAGCCCTGCCACTCAATTTAATATGCTTTCTTACACTTCTGAGGAAAAAAAACAAGCTCTAAATATTGGTGATATTACCTTGTCAGTTTTGCTGCACTTAGTGCAATTGTTTGCACATATGTTTGACACCTAAGATGGCATCTGATTAATTGTGCTGTGTATCAATTATGTGGCAGGACAGATGATAGGCTTACATCTATTTTTTGGGGGGCGGTACCCAGTGCTGCTCCTGAGAGCCACCGCTGGATTTGAACCACCCAGCCCATGGGCCGCAGTCCCGCACTCAACCACTTACGCCACCGGGGCTCAGCCCACGTCTATTTTTTTAATGCCAAGCAATCTACCCACACTACATTTGCGATCAACTAGTAGATCACGATCAACGTATTGATCACTCCTGTGAAAAACCAACCACTTAAAAGCCAAAAGGCAGCCTTCATCCAAGAATAAAATTCAGAGGGTTAGGAAAGAAGCAAGACTGGAAACAGGAAACACAGGGTGGAAGTAGCCTAGGGATGTTACAATGAAGATCACAGTGGATGGATGGAAACAAAGGAGATATGAATTGTTGAGTGTGAAACTGATGGTTTGCTCTGTAAACCTTCATCTCATTTACAATAAGAAAGCTTTCTTCATTTGTTTCTTTAAGGAACCCTCCCTCTCCTTCCTCTGACCACCCTTCACCACCTAACCCTGATAATGCTCTCCTGGCCAGGCAAGTACAGAGAAACTCTGTGCTGTCACTGTTCTATTGAGTAGCACTGGGGATAACTTAACTAGTCTTCATTGCTCAAATGGCAACACTAATGAGTGTCCTCCATTAGATACGGAATCCTGGGGTGCAATGCTGCCCACCCAAAGAGGGCTGTTTGAACCCACCCAACAGCTCTGGATGAGAAGAGCTTTGTTGACCTGCTCTCCTAAAGACTGCTCCATCAAGTCAGTGCCCATTCATAGCAACCCTGTGTGCAACAGAACAAAACACTGTCCATCCCTGCACCTCCTCATAATTGTTCTTGTTTTGAGCCCATTGTGGCAGCCACCGCCCCTCAACTTTACCAAGCATGATGTCTTTCTCCAGGGACTGGTCTCACCTGATAGCATGTCTGAAGTACAGGAGGCAAGGCCTCAACTACAGCCTAGGAGATCTCATAGGAAAATTGTGTTCTGCCCAGTGGATCACTGTGACTTGGCATGGGCTTCCCCATACAATAGCACCCACTGTCTATGGATGCACCCTGGGGATTAAGTGAATCACTATGCATTATGTAGAATAAAATTATGTGCATATTTTTCAGCCATGGCCTAAAGTTGGAACATTGATCCATCTGTTTTTGATCAATTATTTAAATTCAAGAAATTATAATGATCAATTGCAGACAAGAGACAATTTCACCCTAATCAACATACGGCCCTTGTATAATGAAATCATGAAGTGAAGGCATGAAATTTCACATTGATATAATCCAACAAATTTTGCCTACTTAGCCCATGCTTTCTGACCAAAGAGCTAAAACCCAGGCCAATCCAACAAAAACATATTTGAGAACACACCAGGCACCTCTTAAACCTGTGGAGGAAATAAGAAGGCTGGGGCATTCAACTTCAAGTAAAGTCAAGTCTGTGGGACCATTAATAACAAACTGACCGCACTTGGCACTGACTTGTCCTACTGTCTTAGTCTCAGTTGAAAATATGAAAGAAGAAAAAAGTGTAGCCCTCAACCTAAAAAACATATTATCCCAGTCCTAAAGATTTCTTCCATCAGTTAACTCCAGGGGATTGTCAAAAATAAATAAAAGTGAGGGGAAAGTTAAGCTAAAGAGAAAGTTATTGAGAAGGTGGGATATGGTAAGAACTTTATATGTGGCACTCAGGAATGCGTAGCTGACAGATGGAGCTAATTCTGAAAGAATAACTTCCTATTTGAATAACAAGTAAAAGGTGTTTAAAGAGAGAGAGGCTATATTTTTCACTTCAGCAAGTACAGCTTTGGGAGAGTGTTAGATAAATAGTGATCAAAAGCAATGCATTGTTTTCCTTCCATCCCGACAGGTTGGACGGCCAGAGGATCATCAGCATCTTGCCTTTTTGGCAGGGGGATTACAGAGCTCAGATTCCCTCTGCTATATTGAAGGGAACCCAGGATTTTACAACCCAATACATAACCGCTGCAGCAGCACCACCAGGGCTGAACTCGGGATTTTATACTTCTATATGGTTTTAAATCAAAATAGGTGCTGCTTTGAGCTTGTCCTTTTGCTGTTCTTTGAACAACATCTCAACCCCACCCCCACCAAAACAAAATTAAAACAAAACCCAAAACATTTTGCAGAGTTTTTTTTTTGAATGCTGAATATCAGCTTGGTAGTATCTAGTGTGTCTAGCGCGCATGATGTTCTTTAGGACCAAATCTCATAAAATGAGTCATTTTCCTTGAAGAGGAGTCCTAGGGAAGCAGCTCACAGGAGTATGGCAGCAGTTAACCCAAGGGCAGTTTGTCAGCTAGAAATGGTCAAAGTCAGACTGAAATCGAGAGGCCAGACCGCACAGAAGGCAGAATGCCTCACCCAGGAGGCAGACTGTGTTTGTAACTTGCTTGGCTAAGCCCTTTAACTTTCTCTCCCTTCATTTCCTGCTGTGTTTGGGAGGTCAAATGTTTCTCTGTATGTCTACTCAATTTTGACTCATTGTGACCCTCTAGGACAGGATACAACTGCTTCATAAGGTTTCCTATTGCCAGATCTGTTCTTCTGCAGAACTCCACCTGGCTTCAAACCAACAATCTTCAGGCTAACAGCCAAATATTAAACCATTTTGGCACCAGGGCTCCCAAGGCAGGCACAAGAATACCTGCTGTTTCTGTCCCTGAGTAGTACATATGGAGTGTACCTAGAGGTGCCTCAGAAGAAAGGTTTGGCAATCTACCTCTGAAAAATCAGTCTTTGAAAGTCTGATGGAGAACAAATCTACTCTGCTATAGATGATATCTCCATAAACCAGAACCAACTAGACAGTAATAGCTTTATTTTCCTTTTAAATATGCCTTTTAATATTTATAATGATCATCATAACAACAAAAAGGAATGGTAGGAGTTGGCTTTCATTTTTCTATGACAAGGTGACAAACTATTAGATCATTTAGTGACTTAGCACTGTGATTCTTTACTGTAATGCTTACTTTCGTAAGTCATGAACCAAGGAAGGGGTTGGCTGGGAGTTTCTTCTGCTCTACAGAAGTCAATGGAAGTCACAGCTGGCAGATGGACTTTATAGAGTAGCTAAGATGCTTGGTACCTTGTCAGAGATGGCTGGAAGGCTGGCTCAACTAGGAGATGACCTAGAATGTCCACATATCATGACCTGTCCAGCCTATGATCTCAGGGTGGCTGGCCTTCTTACATGGTGGCTCAGGGCTTCAAGAGCCAATGTTCCAGAAAACAAGATAGAATGGGGCATGGGCTGTTGTGATCCAGCCATGGAAGTCATACGGTATCACTTGTCCTATATCTCAACTCATTGACAAGTGGCAACTTTGCTGCCCAGACTGAAAAAGATGTGAGTATTGATGAGCTTCTAGAGTTGGCTCCAGGCTTCTGTATCAAAAGTGAGGTCTGTGAATGCATCAGCAGCATCTCCTGGGAGCTTGTCAGAAATGCAGACTCTCAGGTCACACCCAGACCTACTGAATAAACATCCACATCTTTAAAGGACTCAGGTGATTCCTGTGCATATTGAAATCAGAAGTGGGCCCCACTTCCCAATCAGCCTTGAAGAGCTCAGTCGTAGAATGCTGTTTCTCAGAGGAAAAGGCAGTGTGCTGAGTGCCTGAGGCCTAGTTTCTCTCTTGAACTCACCTGACAGATGGGGTACTCACTCTCTCTCCAAGGGAAGAGGAATGAAGGGATGGACCGAGAGGACTAGTCCTCCTCCTGGAAACCACTCTGATGGAAACCGTTTCTGGGAGTTAGGAAAGAAGAAGCTTCTGAGCACAGGCTGTGAAGAAGTGACCAAGCAAGCTTAAGGTTGGGCTGGGCAGAAGAGAGACTGCACCAGGGCCTGGGACGTCACACACTCAGCTGTGACCCACTCAGGCCTCCTTCCCAGTGCCCACATTGGTCTCCTCTCAGCATCTCCAACAAGTCCTGTCCTTTGCAGAGCAGGGATCTGGTCCTTCCCTTTGCCTCCCCATTCACTTCTTCTTCCCCTTTCTTCTCCCCTCTCCTCTGCCCTCTCAGTGCAGTGTCCTGATCCATTCTTAGAGTAGGCTCTCAGCACATATTTGTTGAATAAATAAATGAATGGATGAAGAAGTAATGCATCCAACATATCTTTTGGAACAGTGCTCAGTTAGATGTGATTAATTGAATAATTTTTTTCATGAATACTCCAAGGTATTTTGATTTTCCACTTTATTATTGGTTAATAGTACATCCATTCTAGTCAAGCATTGTCAAAGCTGGAGAAGGCCCTTCTCCCAGCTCTAGGGGACAAATCATGATTTGGATCTCAGCCCTCTTTGCCAGTGATTGGTCTAGTAGTGGGTATGTGACTGGTCTGGCACAAAAGATAGGAGAAGATGGTTCTAGGTGATCTGAGTCAAGATGTCCTTCTGAACAGGGGTAGGGTGAATGGACAAACAATCTTGATTAAACACGCCAGGGACTGCCAGAAGAGCAAATGAGTCAGCCACGAAGGAGGTACAGCCCCAATGCTCCTTTACAACAATGTTAGTCTTTCTTTTGCTTACTTTGGCCATGTTCTCAGGAAGGACCACTGGCCAGAAAAGGACATTGTGTTTGGTAACGTAAAAGGTCAGTGGAAAAGAAGGAAGCCCTCAATGTATTGACACAATAGCTACAACAATGGCCTCAAACAGAGCAGAGACTGCTAGAATGAGAGGAGCGCAGGGCTTGGCAACACTTGGATCGACATATGAGGTGGGGCCAACCTACTGGCGACTAGCAAAGGCACCAGAAATAGAGTAACCACCATGCCCTCATTTCCCTGGGGCTTTCTCAGGTTTAAAACTGGGCGGTAGGAAGCCCCTCAGGGTACTTTAAGCTGGTGGACTCACCAGTGTGTCGCTGACACTTTCTCTCCACCGTAGCTGTTCCTGTGATACTCATCTTGTGACCGTGAGAGGAGAAGCCTCAGGGTGAGCATCCACCAGCGTGAGAAATCGTAACAGAAAGCGAGTCCTCCGTGATATAGCTGCACCCTGTGGCTGCACCCTTATACCATCGGTCTACCTCCAGGCCTCTCGGATGTGATGGCATTGACTCCAAACCAGCAGCCCCATAGAGACCTTTAGATCAGGGCCTCGACCTGGAAACAGAGCCGGCATCTTGCTGTCTTACACGCTGCTATGCACCCCATCTGTTCAAATATTGTCCAACAGAGAAATCCTGTGTTGAAAAAATGTAGTACAATGAAACTGGAAGTTTTACCTGCTGCAACAGGCAAGGCCTTTATTTGAGAATGCCCACTAAACAAATAAGCCTCCCCGTTTCATTCTGTAAGCTGTGTGCAATTGGCATGAAAAGCCAAGTTGTGAGCGTTATTTTGTCTTGTCCAGGGGCACGTTTTTCATGGCCCAATAGAGGTGTGTGTGGTTTGGCTCAGATTAAAGAAAAAAAAAATCCCCACCCTTCCCCATCAGCTTAGAAACAAAAGTGCTCTCTTTACATGTCCGTCGTCGACCTTTCATCTGGAACCTTCCTGTGAGTTAGAACGACTAAGTGCTCTGACTTTCCAAGGGTGGCCTTGCTTCAGACAGGCCCCCAGAGACGCACCGGACCCCCCTGAACTTCTCTTCACTCTCACTTACTGTGGGTGTCATAGACTTGCTGGCTCCTTTCCTGGTTAAGAGGCTCTCAGTTCTTTATTCCCCTTGTGGGGTGGTGGCAGCATCCCTCAGTGAGGAAGAGCAGCAGATGGCATCAAATGATGATCCCAACCCAGGAGACTCATCACCGAGAAGAGGTACTTGCCTGGGCACTATTAACATTTGGGGCCGGATAATTCTTTGCTGCGAGAGATTGTCCTGCACTCTGGAGGATGAGTAACAAGAGCTCTAGTCTCTACCCACTAGCTGCCAGGAGCAACCCTCCCACCAAAAGTGTCTCTGGATGTGACCAAATGTCTCCAGGGGTCGGGAACTGCACCCAGACAAAAGCCGCTGGCTGAGAAGACCACAAACGCTGTGACACAGAGACTTGTGCAGCCCATTGAAAGCCACCAGCTCCAGCACTAACAATGTGGGTTCTCAACCTGGGAGAGGTTGACAACAGGCTGAGACGTGTCAGAATTTTCAGTCAGTTCAAAGTCGTGTGAATATGAGAAAATGAGAGGTCAAGTGCCAAAATCCTTCACAGTGTTTGAGGCAGATATGTCCATAATTCCTAACGCCTTTAATTTGTATTTAATCCCCCAAAGTCCTTTTGAACTAACTGTGATTTCTGGAAAAGAGGACTCTCACACCAGTATGGAGATGAGGCTGGAGTTCACAGAAATCTCTGCTAACTTGGCTTTGGGAACCCTACAGACATCAGGACCTCAAAGGGTCCTGCCTAGGAAGGGTCCAGAATAAGATCAAGTTCTGTGTGGAAGGGAATAGTCTGATACTGTCTTAGTGGCCCATGGCATAATGCACATGTCAAAACCCATATACAGCTCATATTGTGAACCCTTTTTAAACTACAGACTTTAGCTACTAAGAATGCGCCAGTATTGTTTCATCAGTTATAACACCGATACCACAGAAACCCAAAACTATTAAGAGGAATGGTGCATAGAAAGGGAGGACGACATATGAGAAGTCTACTTTCTTTGCATTTTTTTTCTGACACAGTAACCTGCTTTTAAAAATAATCTATTTTAAAGCACACAGGAGAAATAAAGAGGGATGGAGAGCGAGGGGAACACATCCTGGCCCACAAATCCTCAAAGATGATATTCCTGTTCAGAACAGACAATGCACAGAGAGGACCATAGGGCTGGCCCCACCATTAGAGACGGTGTCCCTCACTGAACCATATCATAGCACTATGAGAGACAACATTGGAGACACAGTGTGGGAACTGTGCCTAATCTGATCTCATCACACTGAGGTTAAACACTAAAGGTATGCTTCAGAGGAGCAAGGGTAACAAAGTGATGAAATCCCCAGAGAATACCAAAAATAGACTTGGGAGGCAGTGTGGCATGCTATCAGACTCGACTGGAAAACACTCATAAAAGCCAACAAGCAGACCTTGAGCTATTTATAGGCTTTTCCATTTTTTGTCAGAGGTTCTCTTTATGTTGCTGTTATTTTGTTTTTGTTGTATTGTTGGTTTTGGCTTCCATTGTGATTTCATTTGACTTTGCCTGGTTTGGGGGCTTATTAATGTTGCTGCATGTCTGTCTAGACAAGATAAATAATATGGAGATGAAAAGAATGTGACCAATGGTTCCAGGGGCATTCAGGAGAAGGGGAGGTGGGAGAAAGGATGAAGGGGAGGAGGGAAATCAACCTAGGGACAAGGTAACAAGTCAACTAAAATCAATGGGGAAAAGGGTGTAGGATGCCTAGTGTGGCTTAATCAAGGGCAGTATAGCAATGAGGAATTACTAAACCTGAATGAAGGCTGAACATGATGGTGGGACAAAAGGAAAATAAAAGGAAAGAACCAGAAGGCAAAGGACATTTATAGAGGTCTAAACACAGGCATGTATATATGTAAATATATTTATATATAATGAGAAGGGACTCGATCTATGTACTTATATCTATATGCTTAAAATGAAGGTTGCAGATGGACACTGGGCCTTGACTCAAGTATTTCCTCAACACAAGACACTTTGCTCTAATAATCTGGCATTCTGTGATGCTCACCTTACCAACATGACCACTGAAAACAAAATGGGTGCATAAGCAAATGTGATGAAGAAAGTTGATGGTGTCTGGCTATCAAAAGATATAGCATCTGGGGTCTTAAAGGCTTGAAGATAAACAAGCAGCCATTTAGCTGAGAAGCAACCAGGTCCACATGGAAGAAGCACACCTGCCTGTGTGATCGTGAGGTTTTGATAGGATCAGGTATCAGGCATCTAAGACCCAGAACAAAATCATACACAATGTGAATGGGTGGGGAGCATGAAGTGGAGACCCAAAGCCCAACTGTAGACAATTGGACATCCCCTCCCAGAAGAGTCACAAGGAAGAGATGAGCCAGCCAGGGTGCAATATAGCACCGATATAACACATAGCTTTCTTCTTTAATACTTCCTTTCCCCTATTATCATAACTCCAATTCTACCTTACAAATCAGATTAGACCAGAATATGTACACTGATGCAGATAAGAGCCCGAAACACAGGAAATCCAGGACAGATAAACTCCTCAGGGCCAACAATGAGAGCAGATATATCAGGAGGATTAGGAGAAGATGAGAGAGAAAGGGGGAATGGATCACGGGATCAATCTATAACCCCCTCCCAGGAGTACAAACATTGGAAAAGTGGGTGAAGGGCAACAGGATAATATAAAATATAAAAATTATAATCTATAATTTATCAAGGGTTCAGGAGGGAAGGCAGGTATATGAGGGAGGGAGGGAGAAAAATGGGGGGTTGATATCAAGGGCTCATTTCAAGCATATCAAAGAAAATGCTTTGAAAATGACGATGGCAGCATATGTGCAAAAATGCTTGACACAATGGATAAATGTATGGATTGTGATAAGAAATGAAAGAACCCTCAAAGTATTTGATAAAAATAAAAATTATTAAAAATAATAGAACAGAATAAAGTAGACTATAAAAAAATCTGTCCAAGCAAATTAAAAATGGAAATTTCACTGGGACAAATGATATTAGAGGGTGTCTTCTGCCTAATTATATGTAGATGCATAATATGGCTTTTCATTGTTGGTACCTAGACCATCGGTTATTTTTCTGCCTTCCTTTTTAATTGTCCAGATTTTGTATGCACAGAAAGTTGCTGAAAAGATCATGGAGTGTTAAAAGAGACAAGATTTACCAATCAGAGAGACCGGCAGGACCACCAAGACTATGCCCCTTAGTTACACCTCAGGTGTGAAACTGAATTTACCCCCAGGTAAATGATGAGGTTAACCAACCATTTTAAGATCAAGAGAGCATCATTTACCCAAGCACCAAGAGGGTTGGGAAAGAAAGAGGAGTGGAAGCAGGAAATATAGGGGAAAACTGGCATCAGTGATGGTCCATTGAGGGGATTATATTGGATGCTTTGGAGCAAAATGAATATGAATTCTTGAATGTAAGACTGACAATCTGTTCTTCATCTACATTCAAAATAAAAAATATATTTTAGAAAGGTAAATCTTCACCTCACTGAAAATCAAGAGGTTTTTAAAAATATCATGACTGTAGTTGAATGTACCTTAGCCATCAAAGTGACATAATTGCTTTTGAAGAATTTAAATAGGTCCTTTGTGGCATATTTGCTCACTGCAATGATGTTATTATTATGGTTAGGTGCCTTTGAATCGGATCCAACAGAATGAAAGACTGTCAAGTACAGAACAGAATGAAGTACTGCCCAATTCTACATGATCGCGAAACTGTTTTATATTTGAACCTATTGTTACAGCTGCCTTGTTGAAGATATTCTTTTCTCTTTTTTTCTAACTCTCTGCTTTACCAAGCATGATATGTTGTTCCCAGAATGGGTCCTTCCTGATAGCATGTCCAAAGTCCATGACCACCATCTTGCCATGTCCTCTTCTGAAGGAACATTCTGATAGTGCCTCTTCCAAGGCAGATTTGTTTGCTCTTCTGAAATCCATGGTATAGTCAATATTTGTCATTACCACCATCCTTTAAATGGATTCATTCTTTTCCACTCTTCTTCTTTTATTTTCATTGTCAAGCTACTGTGTGCATAGAAGGTGACTTAAAATATCAAGACTCACTGGGAGGGAAAACATGCTTTAAAGTTGACTGTCGTAATGATTTTACAATTCTTCTCGATATTATTGAATGAATTGTGTGGTATGTGGATTAGGTGCCAATAAAAATGTAAAATGAAATTTAAATTCATACACATTTTCCCCAAAACATTCAATATAATCCCCTCAATGGACCATCACAGACCCCACTTAATCCTCAATGTTTGATCTTCAACACTTTAAGAAAGTCTTTTCCAGCAGATTTAATCAATGCAATATGTTGTCTGAATTCTTGACTGCTACTTCTGATAAATATTGATTGTGGCTCAAATGAAATCATTGACATTTTAATCTTGCCTGCATCTATCATGTTTTCTATTTGTCTAATTGTGAAGATCTTGATTTTCTCTACATTCGGTTGTAAGTCACTGAAAACTTTGGTCTTTGATACTTTATCATAAATGCTTCAATTCCTTTTCACTTTCAGCAAGCAAGGTTGTGCCACCTTCATATCACAGGTTATTAATGAGTCTTCCTCTGATCCTGATACAGCATTCTTCTTCATATAATCCAAAATTTTATGATTACTTGCTCAATTTGCATATTGAATAAGTATAGTGAAATGACACAATTCTGCTACACACCTTACTTTATTTTAGATCATTCAGTATTCCCTTGTTTTATTTCATTTA
Source organism: Nesogale talazaci (assembly GCA_004026705.1). Lineage (NCBI taxonomy): Eukaryota > Metazoa > Chordata > Mammalia > Afrosoricida > Tenrecidae > Nesogale > Nesogale talazaci. The sequence goes on from PVJH01026666.1 coordinate 25,541, forward strand.
CTGCCTCTTCCTCTGCATATAGATTCTGCATGAGCACAATTAAGTGTTCTGGAATTCCCCTTCTTATATGGCTATCCATAGTTTGTTAATATCCACATGATCAAATGCCTTTGCATGATCTGAATTCTACCTTACAAATATGGTTGGACCAGAAGATGTACACTGATACAGATAGGAACTGGAAACATGGGGAATCGGGGGCATATGATTCCTTCAGGACCAGTGCTGAGAGTGGTCATATTGGGGGGTGAAGGTGGAAGTGGAGGGTGGAGGGAAAGTGGAATAGAAAGGGGAAATTGATTACAAAGATCTACATATAACCTTCTCCCTGAGGTAAGGATAACAGGGAAGTGGGTAAAGGGAGACATCGGACAGTGTAGGATATGACAAAATAATAATAATAATTTATAAATTATTGAGGGTTCATGGGAGAAGGGAGAGTCAGGAGGGAGGAGAAATATGAGGAGCTGATACCAGGGGTTTAAGTGGAAAGCAAATGTTTGGATAATGATGATGGCAACAAGTGTACAAATGTGCTTTGCATACAATGGATGTACACATTGTGATGGGATTTGTATGAGCCTCCAATAAAATGATTTAAAAGTTTTTTTTTAAAGAATGATCAAATTAATCTTGGAGGCAGTACAGACAGAGTAGAAAGTGTTTCTTAGAAGCGAGGATGGCAAGACTTTGTCTTGCTTACTTTGGACATATCAGCAGGAAAGGCCAATTTCAAGAAAAGAACATCATTGTTGGTAAAGTGGGGGGTTGGTAAAAACATGGGGGACCCTCCCCCCATGAGATGCATGGACACAATAGCTGCAACAATGGGCTCAACTGTAACGATTGTGACGATGGTATCTTCCTGGGCTGCGTGTTGCTATGTTCTACTTAAGTTTGCCCTGAGCCTGAGCCACCATGGTGGCAACGACTCCGAGAGTGGGAATAAAGTGGAAGAGGTGGAGCAAGAGCAGTGGAGGGAATCCTTGACCGTCAGGCCAAGCAGGCCGAGGTCCACATACTCACGTGTCAAGGAGTGAAATGGTGGGCGAGTTCTGCACAGGATCAAGGATTTTCACATGGCAGTGACTGAGTGAGTGGGGACTGGGCCCAGATGGCAGGGGTCCTCCAGGGGCCAGCACAAGCTCAGCTTACACCAGGTGCCACTTCCCTGAGGAGCCCAGCCTTGTGCCCCTCCCTCGGCCCCCACAGACTCTCTGGTTGTGTTCCTTTGGTTTTACTAGCAGTAAACAGAGTGTGTCTCCACAAAGGCGCAGTGTGTGGAAAATAAGGGCCGGTGAGACTCTCAGCGTCACACCCCATTTATCCCAGGCGGGCGGCTGCACCAGCTCCTGAGAACCTCCTGCCAGCCCAGGAGTAGAGGGCCGGGCAATTACCAAGAGGACATGATCGATGGAGACAACCAATTGGGAGTAATTAGGCCCAAAGTCTCTCTGTTTCCTCCAGCACCAGTTGGCCTGGTTAAATTTCTACCGGAATCATATGGAAGCTTACCCTAGACTCTGTGGGCCTCCCAGCTTGAGGGTGGGCAGCCCAAGAGCCCATGCATGTTCCCAGGGCCCTCCCTGTTCTGGAAAAGCCAAGATGAGATCCCAGAGGGCATGCTGCAAGGCTGACCTCAGGCAAGGTTGGGTCCTGCAGCCGTGGCTTGGCAGGTCGCTCCTTTGTTTCCCTGGGTCCCTGGGGAGATTGGAGTGGCAAGTCACCTACAGGGAGTGCTCTCTCTGCCCACAAAGGGTGCCGACACACACCGTGAGCACAGTGCTGTGACAAGCAACTCTTGGGATTTCTGATAGCCTGCCTTAGTCAGCTAGGGCTGCTGGAACAGGAGCTGGTATTCAGGGTGTTGGCTCTAAGGGAAATCGTTATCTCTCTCTCTCTCTCTCTCTCTCTCTCTCTCTCTCTCTCTCTCTCTGTCCTGGGGAAGGATCCTGCTTGACTTCCTTCTTCCTCGCTGATGTCCATGTGGCATCTGTCCTTAGTCATTTGTGCTCACTCGTCCCTGTGTCGAACCGGCTCTTTATATCACACAGAAGTGGGTGGTTTTCAGATACACAAAGAGATCCTCTTCCCTCACAGCATCACGGTCATGAGTATTACCTGGTTGTCGTTCGGTGTTGTTGAGTCAGTGCCAAGCCCTAGGGACCCTGTGACCAACAGAGTGAAACACTGCCCGGTCCTGTGCCATCTGCACCATCGTTCCTCTTTCTGAGCCATGGCGGCAGCCTGGTGTCCATCCATCTCCTTGTGGGCCTCCCTCTTTGTCGCCGCTCCTCTGCTTCACCCAGCGTGATGGCTTTCTCCAGAGACTGGTCTCCTGACATATCCAAAATACCTAAGACCTAGATTCTCTGTCCTTGCCTCTAAGGATTTTTTGGCTTCTTCCAAGACAGATCAGTTGGTCTTTTAAGCAGACCATAGTACTTCCAATAATTCATATTGCATCATAATTCAAATGCATAGATTCTTCTGTGGGTCTAGGGGTTAGGATTTCAACATGTATTTGGGAGGGAATGTACCTCAATGCATAACACTCCTGATCCCACAAGGACTCCTTTGTGAGGGACAGGCAGGAGGGTGACCTACACCCCAAACTACCCCTTCCTCAGCTGCTTGGTACTGCGCATCCTACCAGAGGCATGAAACTCAGGGCACACTGAGGTGACTTGTTGGTTCTTACCACGTGCAGCTCCATCCTGAAGGCTGACCCATCATCTCTGCAGAACTCTGGGCCGAGTGGCCCACTCTCCAGTCCTGCAGTTCGCTGACTCCTTGTCTACCTCCCACAGATTTCCTGCCAAGGAACACATTTAAGTTTGCCACGTCACTGATGTCTTTGTGGTATGTATTTGTGTTCTAACATGCCGAGAACAAACAGGCTGCCTCATGAAATCCTCCCTCCACAATGTGAACCCTTGTGCCGAACTGTGTCTTAGAGGCTGGGCCAGAAAGATACCTGGAACACCACCCTGATCTTCCTAGAGAGCCAGGGTCAGGTCCCAGCAAGGCTTGCCTGTCGCTGTGGGGCTAGACAGGTTTCAGCAGTGCTTGGCTGAGACGAAGGAGACAGAGAAGCTTTGGCGAATTTCTTCTGAAAATCTGCTGGTGAAAACCCCGTGGATCGCCACCACCATCCCCCGGTCCCGTTGTGTGCTGGGCCACCAAGGAGAGGGTCCGATCTACGTCAGCTGATGACAGCTGAGGTCAGTCACGAGGTGACATTCCTGCTGGGGTGTGGGGTGTGGTGATCCGTCAGAGACCCAAGGAGGCTCCCCACAGGCGGCAGCTGAATGAAGGCCTGGCGCTTTCCTCCTGCAGAAGAGCGGGGAGTCATCCTCAGAGGAAGGAGAAGGTAGATGGAAGCATGACGGTCAAGTGTCTTGGACACTATGAGAGGGACACACACACACATTTCCAGGAATAGGACAGCAAAGAGTCACTTGGTGCCCATGCTGTCTGTCCGAGGTTCTGGTCTAGGAAGAGCACTTGGATCAAGAACCAAGGCTCCCAGCAAAAGCAGAGGGGTGTGCTATGGATTACATATGATGCCTCCCTGCCCAGTGTGTTGGAATCCTCTGCCCGTGCTTGTAGATATGTTCATGTTTCCAGGTAGATTTCCCTTTGCCGTGTTAGTTAGACCTTACCTGAGTAAGGAGGAGGAAGATGGGACGTCCGATGCCTGCAAAGTGGCGCAGCTTTGGAAGCCCACAGGGGCAGTTCTACCCTGGCCTGCAGGGTCGCTCTGAGTCGTGTCTACTCAGTGACAGCAGGAATAAGTGTAGGAGTAAGGTGGGTCTTCTTCTAATCACTTTAGAGTGATAAAAGAGCAGATTAGGGGCTGAGCCCCGGTGGCATACGTGGTTGAGTGCAGGACTGCGGCCCGCGGGTTTGGCAGTTCAAATCCAGTGGCGGCTCTCAGGAGCAGTGCTGGGTAGCTCCCACACCACCAGAGGGCAGTGATCCCCCCCCCCACAAAGAAAAGAGCAGTTTAGACTTAGAGACATACACATGAGAGGGAGGACAGATGCCACATGAGGACTTCCTACAGGCCATAGGGATCAAGGCATCCCTGGGGTGACCTGCAAAGAAGCGATCAACCTGGCCGAGTCCCTGATGTGGACTTACAGCCTCCAGAACTGTGGGAACATGCATTTCTTTTCTTTGAAGCTGCCCACCTGAATGTTTGTG
>PVJH01026667.1:0-29711 GCA_004026705.1 Nesogale talazaci
CCCGTGAGATGCATCTGACTGGTAGTCAAACCCGGGTCTCCCACATGGGAGGTGAGAAAGATACCACAGAACCACCACTGCCTTCCTAAGCATTAAAAGCACTTAAGAAAAGTTCGATCTCTAAATGATGAGGAAGAATTTTCAAGATGTACATCTTATCAGTGAGAGTGCAGTGGGAAAAGAGGAAGCACACCAGTGATATTATCTATTTTTACTTTAAAACCAAAAGAAATTGTATATTTGACATGCTCCCAGGCATTTAAAAAACAGTTTGTTGACACAAATATGCTTGTAGAATTCAATGGTTTAGATATAGTTAAGAGGTTGTGCAATCATCACCACAATCAATTTTAGAACACTTTCTTCATTTTGTACCCCTTATTATTAGTTCTCAATTACCAACCAACCTTCCCAATATAACTCAAAGGGAATATTAATCTTGTTATTTTCTCTGTAAATTTACCTATCCAAAGGTTCATATAAAGAAAAGTCTATATGAAAATCACTCCCAACCATCACAAAAGAAGTGCAAAAAAAATCATGTCATTTCAGGAGAAAACAGGAATATAAATAGTAACTAGAACAAATTAAAAATGGGTCAAAAGGGACAACAAATTATAATATGTGAGATTTTTGACCCGTGTCTGCAGTAATCTACTTTCCCATGCATTGTTTCTGAGGGCAAGGCTATCCACATGGTCTGAAGGAATTCATGGAGGTTTAATCTGCAGAGGGGTTCTGCAGATGGATTTTGGTCTTTCACTGTCAATCATCATCTTCTGAAAACCAGGTGCTCAGTGTTGAAGCTCCAATAAAATTCTCTCCTCTGAGCTTGGATTTTATTATTTACAAACCTTGGGTCACATGCTGCCTAGACTTTTAAGGTAAGATCTATTCATAATTCTTACGTGAGGTCAAATCTCTCTAAGAAGAAATTTCAGATACTGTATCATCAGAGTAACACAGAACACATTTCCCTGCTGTGTTACCAACTCACAACAGCCTTAGGTCAACAAAACAAAATGCTGCCCAGTCCTGAACCATCCCACGATCCCTGACATATGATATTTGAATCTATTGTTTTGGCTACTTTATCAATTCCTTTCATGGAGCATTTCTCTCGATCTCACAGACTCTCTATTTCTCCAAACATGATGTCTTTTCCTGTGGATGGTCTTACCTGATGACATGTCCAAATTAAGTGCGTCACAGCCTGAGCAACCCTGAGGAGTGTTCTGGTTGTATTTCCTTAGAACAATGTATTACAAATATAGATGTACATCACACACACAGTGCCGCTGAGTCTCTTTTGACGTGTAGTGACCCTGGGTAGGAATCTCTGCTGGAAAATATTCATAGGAGCAGATAACCTTACGTTTCACTTGAAGATTGGTTGGTGGCTTGAACAGATGACCTTGTCATTAGCAGCCCACTGCCTTAGCCCATTGGGTCAGTCTGAGTTGACTAGAGAAACGAATTCACTGTATGTATGTATGAGACAACTTTACATCCAAGAGCAATTGTACATTAAGCAAACATTCCAGCTCTGTCCAGATCAAGTCCAGAAATCTGATGTTAACCCATATGTTGCAACTCGTCCCTAAGTTCCTCTTTAGACTTAGGAATCAATGCAATGAAGCCAAAAGCAGAAAGATAATAGGTCGGTGGGTGGAAAGCCTTGTAGCTTGCAAAAATGGTCTACATTTAACCATTGACTTGGAGGTTGCTAATTCCAATCCACCCAGCAGTAGTGGTATAATAATTCCATTGAAGAGAGTTAATATTGTCCAGCATATACTCTGTGAGGTAGAATGCTGTTTTGTGAAATTCAAGCTCATTAAACCTAAAACTCCATGGAGACATTATTAGCTTCATCTTACTGAGGGGGGTGGGGATATTGCTTCAATGCATATTGTAGCAAATTACCAGGAGTGTTCAGGTTTGCGTTTGGTGACAGGCTCCTTCTCCTAAAGTCAGAATCCAATGGTCCGGATAAATCCATCTCCAGGGAATGGTTTATACAACTGTGAAGATGGGAAAGTTCCAAGCCCACGAGTCTGATGCTTCCGGGGCTGATAAAATCAGGATTGGTGGGTCAGGTGACAGACTTGTAGAGGCAAAGGAATTCAAGTTTAGCAGGTCAAATAGCAGTCTCCAAATGCCTCCTTGGATTGACAGGCAGTACAGCAAGTTGTTGGCTGGCTCACGTTCAAAAAACTACAGGGCTATGCATCAAATGAATAATCCAGTTGCGACGAAAGCCTCAGTAAACTTTCTGACAGCCTTCACTTATATTGCATACCCTCAAGGAGATCTTATGAGGAGATAAAGGTATAAACTGCCAACCCACTGAGAACGCTGGGTCCAGCCAGCTCAGTTCAATACCTTTATTATCTCAAGAAGAATTCTCCAATGACATGTTTTACACGTTCAACTAAGACAGATGAGAAATTCAAGATAAAATCAGGCTGAAGAGTTCGAGACCCATGGATGTTTTGTTACTTCTTAGTTTATTGCAGCACATTATCACAAGATTGCTACAAGTCAGAGGCCACCTGAAAACAGCAGTAAGGAGCTACCGCATGAGAATGGGATTTTCTGTTCAGTGGGTGAGATATGGCCACTTGTTCATTAGCCTGCAGCACTGTGACCAACTGCATTTTGATGGGATGCAGGATGATATGTCACTGGTATTTCAAATATCAGCAGGGCTACCATGGTGCACAGGTGTCTCACAGGAGCTTCTGGATGAAGATAGACTAAGAAGAAGGGCCGGGAAATGTTTGTCTGGAAACACTTTTGCAACACAGCATTATCAGACTCTCTTGCTCTCAATATATGTGGCAGTCCCCTACCCTGGTGTCAATTTGAGGATTAAGAGTGTAGGGGTGGAGTCTAACCTGTTAATCTGGAGATAGCCAATGAGACCTCTGGTATGGGCATGGCCTTCTCCTCAGAATTTTGGGAAATGTGGTACTTCCTTCTTGGAGGCAGAGACACTACCTCTCTCAGTTCAGTTCCTGGGAGACTCTCGACTGACAAGACTGACTTCCTGGGAGACATCCCTATGGAGAAGCCACATGGAGCTGCCCTAGCACCCTGAGCCAGACAAGCCACATGGAAGCAACCAGACCTCTGAAGCTGGAGGAGCCACATGGAGACCACTCTCAGCTCTGAGACGTTGGATCCAAAGGCATTCTACCCATATGACTTGTGATTGTATCGCATTCGACATCCATGCATGTGTTTCATGAGTCTGAAGAAACGTTTATAGCCTGGTATCGGACGTATGAGCTAATAGCAGATGTATGGGCTTGGGCTGGACTGGGTTGTTATGTTTTCTTAATGTGCAATCACCTTTTCTATAAAACTCCCTCTTTGATGCATATTCATGCTTATGAATTTGTTTCTCTAACTTCTCTTCACCAGGAAGGGAGATAGGAGGAGTTTTCCATGTTGCACTGTTTATTTAGTTGGTAACAACTCAGCACAAGTGGCTTTGCTGCTCTGGTAGCATTGAGTAAGCCTAGTTCCGCCCTCCTCTGTCCACACCCTCAGCTTTTAAAAATCTAGGGGAGGAAAAAAAGTTCCCCTTCAAACGACACAAGCACAGAACAATGTGGACCTTCACCCTGCTCCTCTTCTGGGGCAGTGTGGGCTGGAGTTGGAGTGCCAGGAAAAGTGGGACTCATAGGACCTTTTCTTGGCAAGATTCATCTCAAAGATCGGGTAAGGAAGTGGTCTGTCAACTATAGACCTCAAATGCAGGGTTGTAGAGTTGTCTCATTGGGGCGTCAGTATCTGTATTGGCTCTGATAAGACCTTATTTTTCTTCTAAAGGTTAGCCGCAAGTTCTCATGGTGATGATGGTGGTGATAATAAACTGATGAATGATAGTGGCGATGGTGGTATAGAGAATAGTGAGCATGGTGAGGATATTGGTGCTGATGATGGAGAATGGTGATGGCAGGTGATGTTGATGCTGACAGATGATGCTGACGGATAATACTGGTGGTGCAGATGGTGGTGTATGATGGTGATCATGGTGATGATGAAAATGGTGGTGATGATGATGATGATGATGGTGGTGGTGGTGGTTGTGGTGGTGGTGGTGGTGGTGAGGGTGGTGGTGATGTCTCCTTGGGAGAAAAATCAGTCATGATGAAAATAAATGCCTTCATGCATATTTGGGGGAAACCAGAAGAAAGGTCTGGTGATTGCTTCATCTCAGTAGAAACTGACTTGAGGCAGTTGATTTGGTTTTAGTTTTTCTCCTCAATTGGGCCTTTTATCTCCAATCACCAAGCCTGATGTGAGTGTCCATGTGAAATTGTCTAATCTGCACCAGTGTGTGGATGGCGATCATGGCCTCTTTCCTGCTTCTTCAGTCTTGCCTATAAGAGTGATGATTTGACATGTGGCCAGTCATGATTTGGTGAGAAATTTTTTTGTAGTTCCATTTTCTAAAGCCATTCGTGTGGCCATGGACCCTTTTGGCCACCAATATGTCTTCTTTTACCCAGATGGCATGTTTTTGTCTTTGTCCCAAGACTTCATAAGGGGGTCCTTACGGGGGTGTTTCTGGGTGAGCATTGGGCTGATCACCACAAATCAGAGATGCAAAGTCACCAGTCAGTCTACTGAAGAAAGGAGAGGCGGTCTCATCCCATCACCTATACAGTTTCAGAGACTACATATAGAATTGCTGTGAACCGGAACCAACTTGATGGCAGCAGGTATTGGTTTGGTTTATGAAATACATTTGAATTTGGGGTTTTAGGACATTTGGATGCAGTTGCCCGGAATCCAAGATGTCAGTTGAGTGAGGATTGACTCCAGAGAAAGGGTGTAAATTCCATAGTCCACCGACCTTGGCGAAGCTGAGAAATAAGCATTTGGGGTTTGTTTGTTTCCTTTTTGCACGTACAATTCAAGGCTTCCTGATACTCTTGAGTCCTGCTGTTTATTTTTTGTTTGTCTTCATCTGAAAGCTATTAGAAGTCTATTTTCTGCAAATATCATCTGCAGGTGAAGGTAAAATGCCTTTAATGATCTCTTAAAATTATTCAGGGAAAGTAGAAGGTTAATTTGTAAGGAACTAAAATCAAATTTTGGGGATGCAACTCTTGTATATTAGCCTCATTACAAAAAAATTGGTTATATTTCTAGATTTCAAGGAAAAAAACAAGTGAGAAAATCTAGCCTGATACATGTTTTCTTTGCCATCCCTTTTCTGCCACCATATCTCCCTCTCCCTCTCTCTCTCTCACTCTCTCTCTCTCTCTCTGTCTCTGACAGCAGTTCATTTTTATCCCTCACTGAAGGCAATGTCGAGTCTGGGTTGTGTCGTGTGTTATGCATTGGGTTCATGACTGCAAAGACAACAGTTCAAATTCACCAGTCACTCTATGGGAGAATGATGAGGCGGTCTGTTCCTGTCAATAATGAAAGGCTTGTCAAACCATAGGGGCATTTCTACCTTGTCCTATAGGGTCATTATGGATCTGAATTCACTGGATGGCAATGGAATTCTTCGTTTGATTGGCAGGGGTGAGGAGTTCTCACTCAGTCTCTTTCAGGGTCTCTTGGAGGTTGGCGGCAGTGGTGGTGGTGTCTCCCCTGGTGAGAGTAGCCACATAGTCTTTCTGTATAATTTACGGGGCTAGAAGTTTTATAGCCAGTAGAGTAGTCCACAGCCTTGAAAAAACATTTCAAGACAAAGTAGTATGGAAATTGTCCAAAAGAGTGAAAAGGGTCTCAACAGTAAGACTGAACCTCTGAAATAGCAGAAAGAACTAGGAGGCAAAAGGACCTTTATAGAGAGGCCTAAATACAGGGATAATATATAGAGAGTAATACAACTATGTACTCATATCTATATATTAAGAATTAAAGTTGCAGATGGACATTGGGCCTCCACTCAAGTACTCCTGCAATGCAAGAACACTTTGTTCGAACAATCTGGCATTCAGTGATGCTCACATTCCTGACATGATCGATGAACACAAATGGGTGCAGAAATGGGTAAATGTGGTAAAGAAAGCTGATGGTGCCTGGCTATCAAGGGATATAGCATCTGGGGTCCTAAAGGCTTGAAGATAAACAAACAATCACCGAGCTCAGAAGCAATGAATTCCACATGGAAGAAGCACACCAGTCCGTGTGATCATGAGTTGTTGATGGAATCAGGTATCAGGGATCCTTAGAATTCCCAGAATAAAATCTTACTCAGAATGAATGGCAGGGGCAGCCATGAAGTGGAGACCCAATGCCCATCTGTAGACAATTGGACATTCCCTCACAGAAGGGTCACAGGGAAGAGATGAGCCAGCCAGGGTGCAGTGCAGCGCCGATAAAACACAACTTTCCTCTACCTCTTTAGTTCTTCCTTCCCCCATTATCATGACCTCAATTCTATCTTAAAAATTGGATTAGGTAAGAGCATGCACACTGCTACAAATATGAACCCCCACACAGGGAATTCAGAATAGATAAACCCCACAGGATCAACAAGGAGAGTAAAGATACCAGGAAGGTTAGAGGAGGGTGGGAGGAGAAGGTGGAATCTATTGCAAGGATCACCCCCTCCCAGGAGGACAAATAGCAGAAAAGTGGATGAGGGGTGACAGAGGGTAATGTAAGACATGGAAGAAATAATCTATAACTTATCAAGAGTTCATGAGGGAGGGCAGGCAGCGGTGAGGGGGGGGGGAAGAAATGGGGAGCTGATATCAGGGGATCAAGTGGGAAGAGAATGTTTTGAAAATGATGATGGAGGCATATGTGCAGATGTGCATGACACATTGGACGAATGTGTGGACTGGGATAAGAGATGTAAGAGCCCCCCATAAAGGTATTTAAAAAGACTAAACCTCTGCACCACAGGCACACTTAATCGAAGGACAACTGTCCAAGCCATGAGGAGCATTCCCATCAGGAAGCCCATGATGGCATCCCTGGGGATGAAATCTGCCAGTGGTCCCTGAGCAACATGCCAGGGCCTCTGTTTGAGGATTTCTACTTGAATCTTCAGGACATTTCATCGAGGTCTCTTTCTTCACCGAGGAGCTGCTGTGCAAACCAACTGCTTGTTGTGACTTTTCGTTGGGAAGTATATTTGAAATGTGCACTGCAATCAAGGGCTCAAACATAAGAACAATTATAAGGCTGGCTAGGGCCAGGAAGTGTTTCATTCTCCTGTACACGGGGTCATTGTCGGTCAGAACTGACTCCACAGAACCTAACGATGCTGATAACAACTAAAGAAAAAGTATTAACTTTTGATTGGTCAAATGAGACCATCTGTAGAGAAAAGATGGGGATGTGATTTTTTACTTCTAGGTGGTATTATTATTACAATAAACTTAATTTTGTCACTTATGCATGCTTAAGAAATATTGTTATATTATGATTGGTGAACTTCATTTAATTAGGATAGTTTTTTGTTTTTATAATAACCTTGAGATAAAAAATTATCCAAGTAGGTTAAGTTAAATATTTCTGGAAGAGAGCTCAAGGAAAAGCTTGGAAACATAAACAGACTTTATTTGTGCAGTATGGCTGTTTGGTGGTAGCACTGGGTTGGGATGCTTTTTTAAATGTACACTTACCCTTTATATAAACTCTCTCATGCATATGAGTTTCTGTGGATTTGTTTCCCTAGTTTACCCAGTCTAACACGGTGGTATTTGGACAAGCTCAAGATCTTTGGGTAATATGAGTGTCGAAATGGGTTAGCAAATATTCACTATAATTTTAAGTATGTCTAATTTATTTATTTGTTCTATAAGGAATTGCATATAAGACATATGACAGGAACTATGCTTAAATATTCATTTGGAAAAAAATGAGTTTGATTTAATCAAACTAAACTGGTGCTCAGGTGTTACTGCCTTGTAGGTGACTATAAATCCCTGACCGTTTGAAACTTTAAGATCACAAAATGTATAAGTTTTCTTTAAAAGACTCACAATTTAGTTATTTTAATTGCTAGCTTGATCACAACTTTGTTTCTTTTGAATCTAGCTGCTGATCTACAAGCTTCCTTCAGATGTTGGGTAACTTAGTGGTTGGATACCACATCTGAACCCCAAAAGAAAGAAAGAAAGAGAGAGAGAGAGAGAGAATCACTGTCATGCTTCAAAATATTGTTTCTGAGTGCTAATAAAATTAAAGAATTAATTTCATTTGACTTGGCGTTGATTCCATGACTCCCATCATGTCTTTCACTTTTGAAAGCACGATTATGAGCTAGATGTGGCCACATTCAGTGTTGCTGTCTACAGATAAGCATTCGCTTTCCTGAGACGCTTGGTTGGTGTACTGTAATACTTGACCAACATTTTCTATAGAAAGATGCACTCTATTGGACAGATGAAATCGACTGATATCTTAAATTTAGAGCTTACCAGACAAAAATCAAGGATTCTGAGTTTGAGTTCCCTAATTACAACCCATGCAAAGGTCATCAGGAATGGAATTTAACCATCTTAATAGACTAACTAGGGCCGAGCTCCAGTGGAGTAAGTGGTTGATTGCGGGACTGCAGCCCGCGGGCTTGGCGATTCAAATCCAGTGGCAGCTCTCAGGAGCAGCACTGGGTAGCGCCCACGACCACCAGAGGCAGTGATGCCCTGCCCGCGCCCCCCCCCCCCAAAAAAAAAAACATAGACTAAATATTCACTATGCCATTTATTTTTGCATGAGAATATATTGGTTGCTTTAAGATTCTTGTTTCTGGATATAAGGAATCATTTTGTCCCTTTTCTCTTGAGTGGTCTAACAAATGGATTTAATTGTCATGGCTTTCAGATTCATGGTTTGGGTTGGGAAGTTTAGCTTGACAACAACATCTATGACTAGAGAAATACTATCATAGTAAGATTTTGTGTTAAATTTCCAAATATGTGGTTTTGTGTATGAATAGATGAATGTTTCTGTGTTCATATTAGGCACAACCTGAGGTTTCACAGATTGTAGCAGTTACTGATGCTGCTTACATAAATATCAACACCTTACGGTACCTGAAGCTCTTGGAACAGAGACCTGCAGGCCTTGGTTTTTGGTTTGGTAGTTTATTAAAAGCAACTTGCCTTGACATTTCTGTTCTACCTCCATTGCTCATAGATGTCCTTTTAAATCTGAGTTCTCAGGGGGAGACGGAGGGAGCTGGTGCATAATAGCCATTCAGAATTGAGCAACAATGTACTAGTAAGACCATTTTCCTCTGTGCATTGTACTCTTTGGAATAATCCAGACTGTTTGGAGAAGCAGATTCCCAAAGAGAAAATCAGACTGGCTCTTTAGATTTCAAGCAGATGAGTAATAGATTTTCTTGGTGTGTTAGTCTGGGTCGACTACAGAAAAAAATTAATGGAAAGTCATGTGAATAAGAAAGAGGTTTTTATACAAGAGCAATAGAACATTGCTAAAAAGTCCCAGTCCAGCCCAGATCAAGTCCATAAATCCAATATTAGCCCATATGTCCGATGCCCATCTATAGAGTCCTCTTCAGACTCACGAAGCACATGTGATGATGCTCAGTGCAGGAGAGTCACAGGCCAGTGGATTGGAAGACTTGTGGATCCAGTGGCATTGTAAGCACCTCAGCACTGCCAGAGTCTCTACCTGGCCTCTCAGGCTCCAGAGGTCTGGTTGAATTAGGGTAGGTCTTTGTGGCTTCTCCAGCTCCCAGGGCATAGCATCATGTGCCTTGTCAGTATAGCATCTCCCAGTTCTCAGGGAAAGAGGGAGAGAGAGAGAGAGAGAGAGAGAGAGAGAGAGAGAGAGAGATCTTCCATTTCCAAGGAGGAAAGAACCAGGTTTCCCAGAATTCTCAGGAGAAAGCCATGCCCACACAGAGGCCTCATTGGCTATAAGTTGATTGACAGACTAGACGCCACCTCTTCCTTCTTTATCTTCTCAAGTTCCAAATTGACACCAAATTATTTAACTACCGTCTCTTGGTCTCTAAGACAATGCTATTATATGGCTGTGCAATAGTACTAATCATAACTCACCGATCATTAGTGTTTCCTAAAATTAGCTCTTCAGAAGGGATTTGCCTTCAGGTTGAGTCAGTTTTGCTTTTTATATTTTTCAGGAGACCAAGTGGTTCCTCCAATATGTCTTGCGTTGCAGTCACTCTAATTTGATATCACAAAAGTACAATATAAAAGATGCTCTTTTAAAAAAGGACTTTTATGGTGGTTATCAAAGAATAGCTACAGAAATTCATGATCAGAGGAAGGGACTATTTATGAGGGAAACTCTTAAGTTTTGTCCATTTCTGACAAGGTGGTTCACAACTTGGGTTGGGGTGAACTAGGGAAGCGCAGTTTGCCTTTGTAAAGAATATTGCAAATTCTCCTCCTATAGAATGGAACAGCCCACATTATGTTGCTAATCAAATAATTTTAACTGATTTTTGTCACCAAAAAGAAGAAAGAGAACAAAAATCAGGTCTCAAACCTTATCTAATTTTAGAATTGTTTAGCAAAGTGTCATTATATTTTTGATATGTGAAAGAGGCTTTATCCTTATAACTGACTTGGTTTTGCGACAGCATTTTCTATATGAGAAGACATCAAAAGGATGCAAATTATAATCCATGACAATAAGCAAAGCTGCTATATTTAGCTTTAAACACACTCTAACAGAGTAAAGGAACTGAACCCTATGTTTGACCTTAAAGCTAAAAGATCCTCCATTGGCAGAAGCACAGGGGACTATTCCAAAATTGTGGACTCTGAGGTCACTGGGCTTTGCTCACATCTCTCGTGCTTTTGAGGTTGTCTGACACAGGCCACTTGTATCATACGTATTTCCAAATTCCTTGCTTTCGTGTTGCATGATTTCTATTGTGGCTGCTGTCGTTGGGCGTCGAGACGCCAGTTCTGACTCAGAGCAGCCCGATGCACAACTGAAGGAAGCACTGTGCGTTGTTGCTATAGCGCCCTCGTCACTGTTCTTATGTCTGCGTCCATTGTCGCAGACACCGCGTCCATCCATCTTGTCCAGGGTCTCCCTGTAGATTGAAGCTTGGCCTTTCATGTGTACTGTTGGCATTCTTGCCTTGTGCTTAACTTCCATTGCTTTTAAGGTGATTCATTTTATCCAGTAGGTCCTATTACCGTAGTTTGTAGAGGTGTAGCTTTCCATGCTTTTTAACCACCAAACTCTCCTTTCCATTTCCCCCATCAGTAACACACACACACACACACGTGGCTAGTTTAGTAATGTAATTTTCAGACTTATTATGTTCTGCTTGTGATCACTTGTGTAAATTCTCAGAAAGTTAATGAAATGAAATAGATGCAATGACATATATTTCAGTTATACGTAAATACATACCGTGAACACTCAAGTATAAGCCAACCCAAATATAAGCCAATGCACTACTGTATGTACTTGTGGATAAGCAGTTTTTCAGCATATGTCTTCAGCTGAAAAATCCACCTCGTCTTATCCTTGAATGAGGGTCCACTTACCTATTCTCTGGTGTAGTGCAGTTCTCTCGCACTTGTCTTTACTCCTGCATGCAGGCAGCCTCCCTGTTGTCTGTGTGGTACTAGACAAGAACCCGTTTCCGTGTGCTGGCCCCTGGGGTGCACCGCATCCTTGTCAGATGAATGTCGAGATGCGGCCGCCCTTCTTCTCCCGCTCTTCTCCAGGACCGTGACCCATGACGTAGCCGGTACAGTCTCACCCTTGCTTTGTCACACGCCCTTGCTCCGTGCAAGCATTGTTGAATACAAGTACTGGTATATCTCTGATCTTATATATACAGTGCGTTTATTTACCATGCTTAGTCTGTTATATTTTATTTTTTATTTTCTTATTAACTCCTATCTCGACTCGGTGTTGACTATGCTTGCGTAGAGCAGCCTGTGTCAAAGCTTATAGAATACACACTTCCCATGCAGTAACACGGTGTGCACACAGTGCAGCATGTATATGATAAGCCCTAGCATAGGCTGCTCTCTGCACACAGTCATGTCATCACATTCTGGAATATCATCAACCTGCATTAGGCCTCAAACTATACAAGCTGCATTGTGTACATGTGGCGAGGCAGTGTATGCAGCAATGCAGGGCATGCAGTAACATAGTGTGCACACAGTGCAGCATGTATATTATAAGCCCAGCACAGGCTGCTCTCTGAACACAGTCATGTCATCACATTCTGGAATATTATCATACTGAACTCTCCCAACCACCAATTACTGTCAACTCCCTTGGGGATCCAGCATGTTGTGGGTCTTGTGGTGTTTTTTTGAGTGTAAGTTTTTTTGTTTTTGTTTTTGTGGGGAGGGTATCTGTCTTCTGTAGTGAAGTCCGTCTTGCTGCATTCTATTGCCAGTTGATTTTACTTCTTAATACGCATACCATTAGTTGCCTGGACACCACCCTTTTTACTGTAAATTGACCTCTTGTATGAATTACAACTAGGGCTTACGATATATTTTGATAACTCAACCGCTATGGTATAGCATTATTTTTCAAAGTATTCTTTTTATCCTGTTAGAAATGGATCCCAATACTTCTAACCCTGAACCAAAACAAAAATATAGGTCATACGAAACTGGTTTCAAACTCAAAGCTGTGTCAAGAGCAGAAGAAGGCAATGAGAGTTTTGCAAATAGGAAATCTTGTGTTGACGAAAAATAAGTGAGGACGTGGTGGAGAATGAGCCCTGACTTGGAAAATATTCCAAAGGCAGAAAAAGCTCGACGTGGTGTAGCGACTTCGTCTGGAACTCTTGAGACTGAATTGCATAAATGGCTATAGTGTGTCGTCAAAATGGTCACTGCATAACACGCATGGGAATTCGCTTACGTGCCCTTCAAAGGACTGAAGAAAGCAAATCAAAAGCACCAGGCAATGACACTTTTGTTGTATCAGCAGGATCGTGTACCTACTTCATGAACAGACTTGCCCTATGCTTGCAGCAAAGAGCAGAGATTTCACAGGGGGTGCCAAAAGACCTTGATGAAAACGTGATGCCATTCCATTCATTCATCATAAAACAATGGAGGATCCATAACTATGACCTGGGAGGTATTGGGAATATGGATGAAACACCTATGACCTTTATTCTTGCAAGCAACAGAATTGTGGCAAGTTTGGGAGACACCATTATTTTACCGGGAACCACAAAGAATTAATGAAAAAAAAAAACATTTCACAGTCATTCTGTCATGTTTGGCTAACAGAACTAAGCTGTGGGCTGTCATTCTTTTAAAAAGAAAGACCTTTCCTAAGAAGGTCAAATTCCCATGAAGAATTACAGAAGGTGATGACATAGCTGTTATTGCATGTGTTGTGTTAGCAATTCTCATACATGTGCGGTAAAGCTGCATATGCAGTAACGCAGTGCACACAGTAATACAGTGTGTACACAACGCAGTGTGTGCGTGTCATGAGGCCTACCACAGGCTGCTCTATGCAAGCATAGCAACACTGGATCTACATAGGGGTTGATAAAAAAATTTAAAAAATACATGGCAGACTAGCTATTGTAAATAAATGTACCATATGTCCAAGACCAGAGATCTACCGGTACTTGTATTCAGCAATGCTTGAGTAGAGCAAGGGAACCTGACCAAGCCCAGGTAAGACTATAAAGGCTACATCATGGATCCCAGTACTGGAAAAGAGCGGGAGAAGAGCGGCCACATCCCACTGTCATCTGACAAGGATGCGGTGCGCCCCAGGAGCCAGCACACAGAAGCAGACAAGAAAGTTCTTGTCCAGTCCCACACAGACAACATCGAGGCTGTCTGTGTGCCGGAGAAAAGATGAGTGGTGATATCAGCAGTCTAATGACAGAGGCTGCAGGCGCCCGCAGATGAGTGGAAGAGACCAGAGAACAGGGAAGCAGGACTCTCACCCAAGTATACGCATAGAAAATGCACTGAAAAACTCAGCTTATACATGTGTACTTATAGTATATATGAGATATACTTTATGAATGGATCTGAACTCCCTCCTTAAGCTGTGAGGCTTGATCAAAGAACAAGTAGTTCTTGTAATGGGGCTCCAATTCTGAAATTCTCATTAAAGATTTGAACGCTGTGGCAAAGGCTGATGAAGCAATCAGATGGTCCCTGGCTTTCTGAAAAGATAGTAGCTGGGTCCTTGAAAGCTTCTTCTAAAACAAACAGCCCTCTCTAGGATACATCAAACAGCCTGTGCAGAAGAAAGCACACCAACCTAAGTGTGATCAAAAGATTTTAAATAAAATCCAGGATGAGATGAGGTGCTGTGTTAGCGCTTAAGCTCAGATCATGAGGTATGTGGAAGGCCAAGCTTTACAGCAGGAGTCCTAAGGACAGGTTCAGTCACCAGACCAAATCACCCTCCACCAAGGGCTTTCAACCAAGGGAGTGAAAATGTATAAAGCGTTGCTCTCAGGCGGAGTGTGTTTTGAAAGTGGATTGCTTTGATGGCCCTGATCAGCCTAGGAAGGGGCAATCTTTCCCACAAAGACTTGTCTAGGGGTGGGGAGGAGTTTTCTTTAATAAAAATTGGGGTACCATGGTAGCATAGCTGTGAATCCTTTAGATACCATTATAGCTTCAAACTGATGTCCACGCCATGTGTTTTTGTGTTGTCTTCTCTTGTCTACAGCTTAACAGGAGGGTCTCTATCAGACATATTTGTATCTCTGCTAAAAGCTAAAATTGTCCAATATATTCATAAGTCCAGTTGAGTCTTTCTTTTTGGTGGAAGTGTTGGTTAAGCTTTTCGGCTCACTGACAAAGCAATAGCCTAACAGTAGATGATCAAAATTACCATGATCATGATGAATTGTTATTCATATTAAGGTGGGAACTGCAGAACCAATGCAAAACCAAATAAAAAAATCACTGCTATTGAGGCAATGCTGGCCCCTTAAAATGCAAAAGCACATGTACTTCAGATTACAGCAAATATTTGCTAGTCCAATTCCATGTCGGCAAATCACGTAATGATATTGAAATCACCTACACGTCACAAGACATCATTAGTGCTGAAATAGTTAAGGAAATATTTTAGTATTTTAAATTTTCCTTAAGATTTCTACCAATTCTTAAAATCTAAATGTAGCTTTTCAGGATTCCTAAAAAGTAACTTCTTCTAATTGAAAACCCACTGTCATGGACTGAATTTTAACTTGTAAATATGTCTCGTAGTGAAACAATCAGACAGAGCATAACTGCTCCTGGGGTCTTGGAGAAGAAAAGGTTTAATGGGAGCAAATGACCTCTTCCTTCCTCTGGGAAGACGAGTTGGCTCGAATTGCTAAATTTTTGTCTAGCAGCCCAGAAATTGATCCATCGACTAAAGCTAACTATTTAGGCTCCTCCTATACTGCATTGGGAAGTTACTCTCCTCCCCCTCTTTAAGTTTGTTGTGGGTACATACACTCAGATGTCCCCCCCCCCTTTTGGGACTCATTCAAAAACAAGAACTAGTCCTACCAGTTCATGTTTATGATTTTAAAGGCATAGATAGATGATTTTAAATAGCAAAAGGGAACCAAGTTTTTCCATTCCACTACTCTTTAAGCAAAGTGGGTTGTTGCCTTTTTTTTTTTTTTTTGCAACCTGGACTTGGAAAAAGAAAAGAAACCCCAAGGCTAAAGGAACCAGGGTTTCTCCTCCAGCCAACAGTCACGGTCTGAGAGTCAGCAACGAGTCAGTGGCCGTGAGATAAGGCGGATGCTTTGGAATGTTTCAGGGTTTTGAAAATGATGCTCATTTCCCCAGAGATCTAGCACAAGCAGAGCTGCTGCTGGCCTTGGACTCCTGACCAAGTGGATCACAGCTCACCCCCAAACCACTCCACCACCAGGGCTCCATAGGTTACTGGTAAATACATGGATTTCAAGGTTGTTGGAGACAGGACAACCTGTCAAAGTGAACTCGGTTCATGAATCCTTTCTAATATCAAAATGATTCCATCCATAAGCACACAGGTGTCATAAAGCCAAAACCATTTCTTGAGAGAAAGTATGAGTTTCTTCATATCATCACAAGTTGAGATATATTTTCATAAGCTTTTCTTGTTACTCTAGAAGGCCTTGTTCTACCAACCATAATGAAATACTTGTCTGATCGTGTGTGTTTCATTGCAGCACATTTTCCAAAGATACTTTCCAATTAAAAGTCCAAGAAGAGGTTTCTTTGCATCCAAGATTTAGTACAGCAACTCCAAGGAGGGAAGAAGGAGACCTACGTGAAATGTTTTCAAGGCTCAAGTAGAAATTCTCAAGAAAACCCCAGGCACGTTGCTGGGGGACCCCTGCAGATTTCATCTCCACGGATGCCATCTTGGTCAAGGCTCACATGCTTAATGGGTCTCAGAAGTCAGTTCAAGTCATGGGCTTATACGGTCACTGATTATGTTTCTTTTCATGATACCCTGTGTTAACACTCATTAGCAACTGCATAACGTCTTCCAAACAACCCAGCACAACACGCAGCAGCACACTTGTCCAGAAGCAGCTGCAAAATTGCAAGCTGTTTCAGTTCTGTTAACCTGTCCTAGCTTCACCCCCCAAATTCCAAGAGTAATCACGAATGTTTCAGAGAATTCTCAGCAACCCCAAGCGAGCATCCACCTCTTAAGTTGAGATCCAGCCTGATCTTTGGAGATGACATTCCCTCTGACCAAGCCACAATTGGGTGCCTCAAAGTTTCTGCCAAACAAAACAGACTTCTGTCCATCCCTTCTCAGAATTTCTTGCAATATATGATGATTCCCTGACCCCCAGTTTTCACACATAAATCCCCAGGACATCATGTAACCAGAGTGAAGAAGAGCATTTATTTTCTCAGAATTTTGGTCGAACATGGAGAGTCAAAGACTGAGAGTCTGTAGCATCCCTCACCAAAGTGCGCATGAGTTCCCAGTGATTTGGAGATGCTTGAATTTAGAACGACTCCCATTAAATGTCAAAACAGAGTACTTTTTTCCAGATGTCCACCGGGTCACAAAGACCTGGGCACCCAGAACCAGAAACCTGAATCAAAATGACATTAAATCTTCCTCCCCCAGCACTCTCTACTTTTCCTGCTGGGTTCTAGAATTCCATGCAAGGGCCACACCGAACTCACAGATGTGGCTCACAATGATGGGTAATCAACAGCCCAAAAGTCAGAAGTGAAAAGCTTCGGATGCAATTGTTCAGTCAGGGCAGTTTCTTCTCTGCCATGCCCACACACAGACTTCTCTCGCCTTCATTCTCTTGGCATGGCCTCTGCCCTACTTGGACAATGTTGAAAAGTTTTTTAATTAATTTGTACAAATGAACATTCCCATGTATTTTAACTGACAAGCATTCCTTTATATTTTCTTATTGGTATTTTAAATCTGTAGTGCTGGTTGGATGGATGCTAATGTTCTTTGGAAATTACCTATCATGTAATTTCTCAGGAAATGGACCTATATATGTCAGGCTTCCCCACTTCTTGATTCTCAATGCTGAAGGAATTAACATGGCAGAAATACTTTTGTACATCCAAGTAACTTGAATGAGGGAAAGGGAAGTTAGGGGTCATAGTCTCTGATAGTACATGCTCTCTCTGAAAAGTGTGCAAGGCTGCATTAGGGGTGGGGGTATTAAGTTTATGACCGAAAATTGCTGCCTTAAAGGAGTGCAAAAAAACACATGGAAAATGGACAGAAAGTGGAGTCCACAGAGACAAAAGAGGAGTCCCCAACCAAAAAGAAAAAAAAAGAGAGAGGGCTCACACACAAGTATTTTGCACCCAGGAAAGATTCTGTCCTGACCCGAGAGAGTGCCTGCCCTCAGTCTCTCCTGTTTATCCTCTTCTATCCTCACGTGAGAGGGCGTGGTTGAGGGTATTGGCTGTTTTTAGTGGCTAAGTTCAGGTGCAGGTGTGACATAATGTTGTTGGTGTCTGCTACATGTCCAAATGGACCTCCACCTATGCCTAGGTCACCTTGTTCTGAGCATGCTCAGCGGTGGACTGCCCCCATAGCTGTCTAATATGTGCTTGATTTCTTTCATATCCCTTTATTTTAGCATAGCCAGCTATTTTTTTCTTTAGCTTAGGCATTTGATGGAGACAGACCCCCTTTTATTCCTAGTTTTTCTACCTCTCAATTTACATCTGGGTCACTTCCTGGTCAGCATATTAGCTTCCCAACACATCATGAGCCATCTCCATTTAATATTGGATAAATATGTGCTATATTCTTTTAATAGACTTGAATTCTCACCTACTGTAAATTCTAGTACAGTAGTTCTTGGTATGGCTTCCACTTAATACTTATCCTCTTAAAGTGATTACCGAAGATTTGTGTGTTTTACAGTAAAGCATGATGAAGGAGTCAGATGATTATCAGCTAACAGAAGGGGCTGTAAAAACTTGCCCTAAAGCAAGCACTCATCTACAGGAACTGCTAATCATTCTGTGCAGAAGAAAGCATGACAATTTGTGTGTGATGAAAGGATTTTAAATTAAATTCATGATCACAGGAGATGCACTATAATTAGAGCCTAATTTCCAAGGACTAGGTTTGCATAAAGCTGCTACTTACAGTGAGAGTCCTAAATTCATTTTGAATCTCCTAATAGATTTGACACCTCCTCCCATTTAATTATTTATGACCATTGACCAGCAATGTAAAAAGGCTCACCCTCAGGCAGAGTGTGTTTTTCACAAAAATAGAATGGTGCAACTTCCGTGGCTAGTTCCAGGAGGAAGAGTCTCACCCTCAGGGGTTATCTGGGTGTGCCCAAGATAGAAATTAGGATAGCAAGGTCACATGGTTATAAGTCATATCCTAACCAAAATGGTCACAGGGCTCCCAAATATATCATGTAATCTTTTAAACCTGCAACCTCAGGCATATTCCAACCCTGGTCCCTTCCATGCTTCCATGGTGCCACCTACAAAGGGGATGAATTCAGTTGATGTTGATTGTCATGATTTTGAGATCAGTTTCTTTTGTTTTCACCATTGAAAATTAGCCACACGACTTCAAGTTCAATCTCATTTCAACGGTCTCCTTCATCTGAGTGATTATCCTATCTAAATCTTAATAGCGGGATCTCTACAAACTACGTAAGGATCCCTGACAGCATAGTGAATGCTACCTGCTGTGCAGCTAACTCCAAGGTCGGCAGTTCAAAACGACCAACTACTCCGCTGGAGAGTTGATGTCAAGCTTTAAACAGAACCTTAACTTATTTTATGTTGTTCAAGAAGCTATCAGTGTTCTGTTGCTATAGGAACTCTGCCCGGTCAGAAGAGCCCTGGTGGGAGAGCGGTTGTGAGTTGGGCTGCTAGTCACAAGGTGAGGAGTTAAGACAACTAGTTGTTCTGGAGGCAAAAGTTAACACTGTCTACTTCTATCCTGTCCTAGAGGGTTGCCATGGGTCTGAACAGTGAATTTTAATTTTGGCTTGTATCCCAAGTTGGCTTGTTGGATTTCAACATCGTCATCATCCCTTTATTGAGATTGTTTGGAACAATTTCTTGGGAAGTGGCATTTCAGCTGACCCTGGGGGATGAGCAGAAGTTACCCAGACAAGAGAGTGGGAGGAGGGATTCTCCCCAGGAAGAGCAAGTGCTGGAAAGAGTTTAAGGAACCAAGAGAAGATGAGTGTGCTGCTGTGGCTGGTTAAGAACTAGACTGGAGAATTGGCAGGGGCCTGGCCACACAGAACTGGGTTGTTTTTCCAGTTGGGGTGGGTTTGCTATGTGTGCGATTGAGTTAGAAGAGGCTAGTAATAGGAAGTTCACATAGTTAAGAGACCACAAGTTGTCACAGGCAGGAAGTCCATGAAGAAAAATAGAGCCTCTGTAGATGAAAGAGGAACCTGGAAATGAGAAGAGAGATTCTGGGGGCAGATTGCAAGGAGTGGGGGAAATTAATAAGATCCCTTGGAGTGAGGTGGTGAGGCAGCGTGGAACCTGGTTTTCAAGACCAACAGGATAAAATTGAAAGTGAGAGCTGGCAAAAGTCACCATGATGATCCATCTCTCACACTGTCTCAGTCAAAGCACTGTATAAAGAGAAATTTTTGGCATTGTTATCTCCTTGCCCACTGCTTTTATTGCATAAATGTTTGTAAAATTATAGACTCATCTCTTTCCCTTCACATCCCATGCCCAAGTAAGTTCTAACTCATGGAAACGCTATGCATTACAGAGGAGAATTGACCCAGAGCATGGGTGGTGGTGGTTTCAAGACTGTCATCTTTACAGAAGCAGATTGCCAGACCATTCTTCTGCAGCACTGCTGTGTGGATCTCCACCACGAACATCTTAGTTAGTGGTTGGGTGAAAGCCACTTTCCTATGTCCAGCGAATGGGATCAAGCAGCCAAAAGATACGCTGTCTTGGACATGCTGGCTGAACAAGACCTCTTTGTTGTGCTTGCTGCTAGGTGCCATGGAATTGGGTCCAATCCATAGTGACCCTCTGTCCAACAGAACAAAACTCTGCCTTGTCCTGAAGCGTCCTGAGAATCGCGGCTAGGCTCGAGCCCAGTGATTGCTTCAAGTCATTTTATTAGAAGCTAATCCATGCATTATACCATTCCATGGTTCAGTCGTATCAAGCAGAGTTGTACAATCACTACCATAATCCGTCTCAGAACATTGTCTTCCTTCGTGCACTCCTGGACATCATCAGTTCCCTCTTACCCTGCCTCCTGCCATACACCACAGGGACTTTTAGTCTACTTATTGTCTTTCTAGGTTCACTCTTCCTAGGCTTCATATAGGAAAAACATAGCAAAAAACATAACAGAGTCAAGAAGGTTACCAACGAAGACAAAGTACACCAGAGACAAACCCCAATTTGAAAAAAAAAGGCTGCAACATACAGTAAGAACCAGATCAAACACACAGTGTATCAAAAGGGAGAGCAAATGACAAGGTTTAAGGCCTTCAAGTCAGATGCATTGATCGACTCTCATCATCTCTCCAATACTCTCAGTCTGATGCCCAGGCTATTCCCATCCTTCCATTAGAGTTAAGGGGAAATCATGAGAGGCACATTCCTGGTGTAGATCCTGTAAGATATTTTGGGCTCCCACCGTTACCTATAGCCTTTTGCTCACCAGAAGTTAACAATTTAAGCTGTGATGAATTGTATTTGGATGATATAATTGACAATTATTTGATCAAAACTGTTGCTGTGCTTCTACTACGTGGTGTGAGTTGATGTCTCACTTAGATGGTAGCTTGTTTGAAAACAAGCCCCCGAGAAGCTATTCTATATGATAGCCAGACACCATCTGTGTGAGTCTGGGTAGACAAGAGAAACAAATTCATAGACATGCCTATGGATATAAGGGAAAGGTTTATAGACAAGAGGAATGGAACATTGAGAAAGCATCCCAACCCGGTTCAGTCCAAGGCCATAAGTCCGATATTAGCCCATATGTATGATACCAGTCTATAAAGTCTCCTTCCAACTCACGAAGTTACAGGCCAGTGGGTGAAGACTCTTATGTATCCAGCTGGGATAGAGGCATCCCGGCGCTGGCAGGGGTCTCCCCATGGCTCCTCATTCCCCAGGTTCGGAGTCCATCAGCAGTCTCCATTGGCAGGAGAAGCATCTCAGTGCTGGCAGGGGTCTCTCTGTGGCTTCTTCAGCCCCAGAGGTGTGGTTCCATCAGGGAAAGCCCATGTGGCTTCTCCTCCAGCGCCTGCATTCTCCAGGAATCAGGATGGATCAGCATGCTGTAATCTTGTCTTATCAGGAGTTTGTCGTCCTGGAGACTGACTCCCAGAGACTGAGAGTCAAGTCTCTCTTCTTCAATTGGGAGATATCATAACACTTCTCAGGAGAAAGCCATGCCCACACAGAGGCCTCATCGGCTACTCATTGGCTATCTCCAGATTAATAGGCTAGACTCCACCCCTACATCCCAATCATGAAATTGATATCATTAATACATGACTGCCACACCATCTAATTTTGTCACCACATTTTGCTGTTGTACCCATATCTTCTATGTTTCTTTCACAAGGGCACATATTGGAGCAGGGCCATGTTGCAATAACTAATTGTTCTTTGATTGGAGTTAGGATTGAGTGGGAGCCTCCAATCCATTCTTGAATAAATGTTTTCTATCTGCCTCTGGTTCACCTCAGGGACATCTTTATTATTTTATAGTAGAGAATCTTACCAATCATCTCCCTGGAACAAAAAGATTGCCAAGCACCATCTAATTTCTTCACCACACCTTGTGTTTCAATTCAGGTCATTGTGGCAGCCACTATATCAATGACTGTCCTTGAAAGCTTCCCTCTTTTTCACTGGCCCCCTATGTTATAAAGCATGATGCTCTGTTCCAGGGACGGATCTCTGCAAAGTGTGTAGATGAAGTCTTCAAGTTCTTGCCTTTAAAGAACATTCTGGTCATAGTTCATCCAAGACAGAAAGGTTGATCCTTTTAGCAGTGCATGGTACTTTCAAGATTTTTTTTTCCAGCAGCACAATTTAAATGCATGCATTCTTCCGTCTTCCTCTTTAGAGAATTGAAAAGTAAGGATGTTACTTTGAAGGCCTAACTCAGGCCATGGTGTTTCCAGTTGCCTCCTATGCATGTGAAAGTTGGACATTGAATAAGGAAGAATGGGAAAGAATTGATGCACTTGAGTTGTGTCATAGAAGATCATTGAATGTACCTTGGATAGCTAAATGACCAACTTCTCTGTTTTAGAGAAATCTATAGCCAGAGTGTTCTTTTGAGGTAAGGATGGTGAAGCTTCATCTTACATACTTTGGATACATTGTCAGGAGGGACCAGTTCCTGGAAAAGGACATCATTCTTGATAAAGTAGAGGGACCGGGCAGAAAAGGAAGGTTCTCAATGAGACGAATGACCCCAGTGACTGTCACAATGAGCTCAAACATGGATGTGGGACCAAGACAGGACTTTCCCACAATTATATACTCCAAAATATTAAGCAAACTATTTACCAGCATTTAATTGGAAGTCAGTAGTTAGATATTCTCCCTGAAGTGCCCAATTACCTGAGCCTGTCAGGATGATGGTTCGCTTCCAATGAAGCCTGTGGGGAGATTCACATGCTGTTAATGACGTCCAGAGTAACCTGGTTAGCAACATCCAGGAGTCTGGGGTCTGATCGTGTCACATGGGACCCCCGATACCTTCCTTTCCTGTAACATGTCCCTATAGCGTAGCCCCTTCCTGTGAAGTATGTCCTTGCCTATAATTAGGGGTCTGACCTGGCTTCAAAGGGTATATAAGGATTGGGCATGATAGAGGCTCTCTCTCTCTCTCTCTCTCTCTCTCTCTCTTCTCCCCTCGCTCTCCTGCTCCTCTCAAACCCCCTCAGTGCCAGATGCTCTCAGTTCCTCTCCCTCATGTAATCCCTTCCCCCACTCGCTCTCTCTCCATGTAGATGGCTCTATTGGCTAAGGTGAGCATGCTACTATCAGGATATGATTTATGTCTGATTCTTATGATTTCTCTCTGTCTCATCCTTACCATAACTTTATTATAACAAATAATAATCATTGCCGTACAACTGCACCTACCAGACCCATGATGTCTATATCAGAGGCTGGCCTTCCTCAGATACATGGGAACAATTATGGAGATGACACAGGGCTGGGCAGTGTCTTGTTCTGTTGTGTATAGGGTCACTGAGTTACCCACTTGATGGTAACTAACAACAAGAGGGCTCCAGGTAGCGTCATCTTCACTGTAGCAGCCTCCTTCCTGGCCATCTTGTCTCAGTGTCTGTCCAGTTCATTCCTCTACCAGTGGATGCTCAATCATGCCATGTTCCTCCTCTAGTCAAAATCTTCCCCTCACTCCCATCTTTCTCAGATGAAAAGCTAGTCTTTGCTCATGTCCTTTGGTTGGTGCTGAGGTGTCCCCATATGTTACTATTCAGAAGTGTGGTCTATAGCGTTTTCAGGGCTGTGATGCATCAGAAGCTGATACTTCTTTGAAAAATCTCTGCATGGAGTCAACCACAAGGAGATCTTTTGACTGATAGCTTGAGCACCTAACCATTGGGACCACCCAGGGCCTCTGAGGTTGCATCTATGTGTTTGCAGGTCCATCAACCTACCTTGTGATGCTGATGCTGCCATCCATGGGTCACCCTTTCAACAGTGAAGGCTAGTCATGATCCTTGGCTAAGCATGCATACCCACCTTGACTCTCTCAGGCCATGTCCCTTGAACCCCCTGCGATGCACCATGAACTGGTGCTGTCAGTTATCTTTTGGTTGACTTGTGTTCATGGTGACCCCATGTATTATAGAGGGGATTTTCATATTCTCAAGGATCACGCAGGCCCAGCAGGTAGTGGGTAGTGTGGGCTGCTAACTGCAAAACCTGCAGTTCAAGACCACCAGCCACTTGGTGGGAGAAAGATGACACTGTCTATTGCTGTAAAGTGTTGCAGTCTTAGAAACCCACAGAAGCAGTGCCACCCTGCCCGAGGGGATTGCCATGAGCTAGAATGGATGCAATGTAAGAGAGAGGGGGTTTCCAAAGGAGCTCTGGTGGTATAGTAAACTATATTTTCTTTGATTGCCAGTTTGAAGATTTAATTCATTCTTTGTGTAATACGGAGGAGCTCCTGGTGGTATAGTGGGTTATGGGTTGAGTTGTAAATGGTGAGGTCAGCCGTTCAAAACCACCAGACACTGCTTGGGAGAAAGATGAGGCTTATGACTCCTGTGAAGTTGGGAGCCCCAGAAACCAATAGGGGGAGTCCTAACCTGTCCCAAGAGGTGGCTTTGAGTCAGAATCCACCTGGTGGCAGTGAGGGAAAGGTTCCCAATGACTGCTAGTCTCAGAAGTGGATCATCAGGCTTTTCTCCCAAGGTGCCTTTGAGTGGGTTTCAACTACTGACCTTTCAACTAGTAGTTGACTGTTTCACTGGGGACACCATCCTGACCTTGTCCAAACTCTTCCTCCCATGCTGCCCAGATATGAACAAGTGTGCAGATATTTCTGCATGTCCAACTTTTTCCATCTGCACCAACACCTCCGATAGTTACTACTGCACCTGTAAACAAGGCTTTCTGCCCAGCAATGGCAAGCAAAATTCAAAGGCACAGAGGCAGAGTGTCAAGGTGAGTCCGTCACCATTTGGAAACCTTCCAGTATTTGGTAGAGAGATCGGGGGGGGGTGTCAATTGATGTATCCACCACTCATCTGCCAGGTTGTTTGCCCTGTCAGGGCGGCCTGTGAGCTGCTGTGATGTTGGAAGCTAAGTCACCGGCATTGCACATACTGGCAGAGTCACCCAAAACGCACAGATTTCAGCAGAGCAGAATGGATGATGACAACAGATGACAAAGATGGAGTAGGCTGTTCACTTGGCTGGAGAGGGGGATGATTAGTCACTGAAAACCTCCTTCGTACCACAGAAATATTGTCAGACACAGAAAACCTCTTGCACAACCCCGGACCATTGTCTGATATGGAAAATCTCATGCACTACTACACTGAGCCATTGTCAGATCCCGAAGACCTCATGCATGGCAGGGAAATTGTGAAGATGTTGCAGCACCTGGCATTGTTTTGCTGTGTTGCATATAAGGGTCCCTGTGAATCGGGATTGATTCCATGCCCCCCCCAACACCACCAACACCAACAGGTATTTATACCCCCACCCCCAAAAGTGATTTACTATTTTCTTTATAAAATCAGGCTTCTCTTGATGCAATGAAAATATACAGATGAAGGCAATCGCTCATTCAGCAATTTCTCCATGCTCAAGTCAGTGGCAATGATGACCTTCTCTGGTTGTGCAGCCATCCTCATCCTCCCTTCCTGGATTCTCGGATGCCACCCCTTATTAATCTAACCACTGCCCACCCCACACCCCACAAGCATAAATCCATTTCTCCATCCTTCTGGTGACCACTCATTCTTAATGGCTTCTAGATGATCACTTAGTTCATCTAGATGAGTACTGGTGCTTTTGAGATTGGCATGTTTCACTCAGCAGGGTTTCAAGTCCATCTTTGGTTGAACGTGCCTCAGTCCTGCATCTCTCTTTATGGACGAGGTGTGTCCCATGGCATGCATGGACCACGTCGAGCTGGTTTTTCATGTTTGGTCATTAAGATGCTTCTTGATCCCTGTCAACACTTTATTTCATTGTTTAGCAACTAGTGTTCAGATGACAACAGAAAGAGAAATGATGCTTGAGGCTCCTATCCAGCAATGACTGCTGATTTCACCTGGGAGAGCCTCTTTTAGATCACACACCTACCCCCTCCCACCACATGTGGTACATATCTAACATTTATAGGAAGTTCCTGGAGTGGCACAAAGGGATAGCACACTCAGCTGTCAACTACAATATGGGTGGCTCAAAAGCAGCAGAAAACCTACCTCTATAAGTTTGAAAAGTAAACAAAGCCAGCATCCAGCCATGGAGAACTCCATGGAGCCCAGTGCTAGCCCGACACACCGAGGATTGTGGCGGTTCTGAACAGACCTGCCGGCAATGGGGTTGGTGAAACTCCCTTCTGCCATCACCACCAGTCATAGTCAAGAGAGCGGAGGGGAGAATAATCCACCCCCACCAACTCTTTCTGGAAAGAGGACGGGAATCTCACTACACTCATCTTTGAAATGTGTAATCTGAGATGTGAGTGACCTCCATACCTTCTCTGCCCAGATGTGGATGAATGCTCTGAGACGCCATCACCTTGTGGTCCTGCCTCTTCCTGCACAAACCTGCCAGGACTGTACAAGTGCACCTGTTCCCCAGGGTTCTCTGCTGCTCAGAAAACAACCTGGATCCCCAGAAAGACAGGCAGACTCACCTGTTCAGGTAATGCTCTCAGGCACGGGGTCTTTAGTAAACACTTTTCTTTGGCTTGGTATGTGTTTCTGAACCTGGACACCTGGTCGTGTCCACTCCCTGTCCTTCTCTGTCCCCCAGATGTGGATGAGTGCCTCTCCAGTGGCATCTGCCCCGAGAATTCTGATTGTGTCAACTCCGTGGGAAGCTACAGCTGCAGGTGCCAGGCTGGCTTCATCATGGGGAATGATACCTGTGAAGGTAAAGAACACCTGCTCTTCATGGTTGACCTGCCTCATTAACTAGTCATCACCTCCATCACAGCCTTATGGAGAGAGTATCTGGTTCAATTTGAGGGATGAGAATATTGAAGCTCAGAGTGGTGAAGGGATTGTTTGGGGACTCCTTTCTGTGAATCCTTGTTGACGGGCCATCAAGTGTCAAGCAATGAGTCAGGCTTTTCTAGAGCTTCACAGACAGGCGTTGTCCCTAGAGTGATGTTCCAATATGCAAAGGTAGTTTTATTTGAGGGGGTGGGGTCTGCATGTGTGTATGTGTTATAAAAATACAGATGGGCTTTAAAAAACTTATGGAAAACTTTCATTGTCTTTCAGTTCCATTTCTCATGAAGTACTTGACAGTCCTTTACATCTATAACAAAATATTTTCTATTTCAACATTTAAAAGTTGTTTTTACTGTTGCAAATATTATATGTAACATATATAATAATATGCATCCCACCCTGGTAAACAGGCAATTTGTCTCCTTCTTGTCCTCTTTTGTCCCTCAGACATTGACGAGTGTCTCTACAGTGGCACCTGTCCCGCAAATTCTGAATGTGTCAACTCCATGGGAAGCTACAGTTGCAGCTGCCACACTGGTTTCATCTCTAGGAATTCCGGCTGTGAAGGTAGAGAGCACCTGTTCTTCATGCTTTACCTAGACTGTGTCTTGGATCAATTCTGATTGTATTTTCTGCCCAGAGAATTCTGACTGTGTGTACTACATTCAGGAAATTATACACACACACAAACACACACACACATATGACCCTAGATTCTGGCTCACGTGTCTGCTCCTTTTCCTCTCTTGTCCCTAGACATTGATGAGTGCCTCTATGGGGGTGTCTGTACCAGAAATTCTGATTGTGTCAATGCTATGGGGAGCTACAGTTGCGGCTGCTCATCTGGTTTCATCCCTAGGAATTCTATCTGTGAAGGTGGAGAGCACCTGTACTTCATACTTTACCTGGACTGTGTCCTGGATTGATTCTGATTGTATCTACTGCCCAGAGAATTCTGATTGTATATACTACATGATGTATACATATATGTGTACGTGTATGTATGTACATATATGTATATATATAAATATATATCTGACCCCAGTCTCTGGCTTATGTGTCTTCTCCTTGTCCACTCTTGTCCCTCAGACATTGACGAGTGCCTCCATAGTGGCATCTGTCCCGCAAATTCTGAATGTGTCAACTCCATGGGAAGCTACAATTGCAGTTGCCAGGCTGGTTTCATCTCTAGGAAATCCAACTGTGAAGGTAGGGAGCACCTGTTCTTCATGCTTTACCTGGACTGTGTCCTGGATTGATTCTCATTGTTTCTCCTGCCCAGAGAATTCTGATTGTATATACTACATGATGTATACATATATGTGTATATGTGTATGTATATGTATATATATATCTGACCCTAGACTCAGGCTCATGTGTCTGTTCCTTGTCCCCTCTTGTCCCTCAGACATTGACGAGTGCCTCCACAGTGGCATCTGTCCTGCAAATTCTGAATGTGTCAACTCCATGGGAAGCTACAGATGCAGCTGCCACACTGGTTTCATGTCTAGCAATTCCAGCTGTGAAGGTAGGGAGCATCTCTTCTTCATGCTTTACCTGGACTGTGTCCTGGATTGATTCTGATTGAATCTACTGCCCAGGGAATTATGACTGTATATGCTATATGCATTATATGTATGTATATGTATATGTTTACCTGACCCTAGAATCATGCTCATGTGTCTGCTCCTTGTCCTCTCTTGTCCCTCAGACATTGACGAGTGCCTTCATAGTGGCATCTGTCCCGCAAATTCTGAATGTGTCAACTCCATGGGAAGCTACAGTTGCAGCTGCCAGGCTGGTTTCAAGTCTAGGAATTCCAACTGTGAAGGTATGGAGCACCTGTTCTTCATGCTTTACCTGGACTGTGTCCTGGATTGATTTTCATTGTTCCTACTGCCCAGAGAATTCTGATTGTATATGCTACATTCAGGAAATTACACACATACACACACACAAACACACACACATATGCATATACATATACATATTTCTGACCCCGGACTCAGGCTCATGTGTCTTCTTCTTATCCTTTCTTGTCCCACAGATATTGACGAGTGCCTCCAAAGTGGCATCTGTCCCGCAAATTCTGAATGTGTCAACTCCATGGGAAGTTACAGTTGCAGCTGCCACACTGGTTTCATCTCTAGGAATTCTGGCTGTGAAGGTAGAGAACACCTGTTCTTCATGCTTAACCTGGACTGTGTCCTGGATTGATTTTCATTGTTTCTACTGCCCAGGGATTTCTGATTGTATATGCTACATTCAGGAAATTACATATGTATATATATATACACATATACACACACACATATATATATTTCTGATCCTAGACTCAGGTTCATATGTCTGCTCTTTGTCCCCTCTTGTCCCTCAGACATTGACGAGTGCCTCCATAGTGGCATCTGTCTTGCAAATTCTGAATGTGTCAACTCCATGGGAAGTTACAGTTGCAGGTGCCAGGCTGGTTTCAAGTCTAGGAATTCCAACTGTGAAGGTAGGGAGCACTTGTTCTTCATGCTTTACCTGGACTGTGTCCTGGATTGATTCTGATTATATCTACTGCCCAGAGACTTCTGATTGTATA
>PVJH01026668.1:0-29844 GCA_004026705.1 Nesogale talazaci
ACTACTCTTGCTTTTGTTACCATGCTTACAATCCATTGATTGAAACTAGGCCCTGCAGCCGTGCCCCTATATTTTCTTCTAAGAATTTGTGCTTTTAATTCTTCACATTTAGGTCTTTACTCCACTTTGAATTGATTTTTGTGTTTGGTGTAAGGATAGATTCTGATTGATTCTTCATATTGAAATCAAACTTATCTAGCTTCATTTATTGAAAGGTCATTTTCAAATTCTTAACACTTTTATAGATACATGGAAAATAGATGGATGGGGGGCTGAGCCCCAGTGGCGTAAGTGGTTGGGTGCGGGACTGCGGCCCATGGGCTTGGCGCTTCAAATCCAGCAGCGGCTCTCAGGAACAGCGCTGGGTAACGATCCCCAGAGGCAGTGATGCTCCCCTTCCCCCCTCAGAAAGAAAGAAAATAGATGATTTGGTTTGGTGAATTAGGTCGGGTTATATCCTTCAGATCATTAATTTGTATTCAACAATTCAAGCTACTTATCAAACCTCCCCACTAACTTTTATCTTGCCCTCCTGTGACTTCTTTTCTCCCTCCCATGGATTCTATCTTCCCCTTCACCTAAATTAGTATTTGTCACCCTTCCAACCTATTGTTTCCTCTTCCTTTCCTTGCTTTCCCTGCCCCCTTTGGTAAACTGCCAAAGTCTGTTTCTTTTGAAAGTGTGAAAGTTTTTCTCATCTTGGGTTTTTTTTTGGTGTGTGTGTAAATAGCTGGTCTCATAATATTTATCCTTTTGTAATTGACTGATTTCACTCAGCGTAATGTTCACTCAGCGTAAGGTATGCCATGAGGTGCTTGGTGGTTTTGTCATTGTTTTTTTTTTAATCAACGCGTAGTATTCTATTGGTGTATGAACCAAAGGTTCTTTATCCATTGTTTTTTTTTGGGGGGGGGGCATCACTGCCCTCTGGTGGTGGGAGTAGGAGGCCCAGCCTTTGCTCCGTGGAGCTGGAATTGAACCTCCATCCCAGTGGGCCACAGTCCCGCGCACAACCACTACACCACCGGGGCTCAGCCCTTTATCCATTGTTTTAATGATGGATATTTACTGTTAAGTTGTTGCTGA
The DNA here is from genome assembly GCA_004026705.1 of Nesogale talazaci. Lineage (NCBI taxonomy): Eukaryota > Metazoa > Chordata > Mammalia > Afrosoricida > Tenrecidae > Nesogale > Nesogale talazaci. The sequence continues at coordinate 1,087 of PVJH01026668.1, forward strand.
CTTCTGCTCCAGTGAACAGTACTGCCACGAACATGGGTGCACCAAGAAATTGCTGGATCATACGAACTTTCTATTCCTTGTTGTTTGAGGTCTCTCTTATCCTTTCCCACAGTGGCAGCACATTTTTATCTTCCCACCAGTGGTGTATCCCCGCTGTAATCTCTGCACGCCCTCTCCTGCTCTTGTTGACTTGGCTTTCATTGTCTGGATAAGGTGGTAGCTCATCATTGCTTTGATTTGCTCGTGAGTAGAAGCATTTCTTCTTTTGCTTTTTGGGCAATTGAATGTCATCTTGGGTGAACTGTCTGTTCTTGCCATTTGCCCATTTTTCAATTGGATTTTTTTGTCTTTTTCATATTAAGTATTAAAGTGTTCTATAGAGAAATTAGTGTCTTACGTGGATTGTCTTTTTATTCTTTTGCTGAAGTCTATTGACTACACCCATGTGTCTTTATTTTTAGGAGCTTCTAGTATCTATTTTGTCTCCTGTTGCATGTATTTCCTTTGTTAAATGTGATAGTGTGTCTGGACCCTGCTATAGGGCCCTTAAGTTGGTCCATATTTGCTCATTGTTTTTATAGCTTTGGGATTTACATCTTGATTGTGTTTTTGTACACAGGATGTGTTTGGCTCCTGCTTCGTTCTTCTACAAATGGCAATCTAGTTTTGCCAGACCATTTGTTGAAGAGACTACCTCTTTCCCATCTAACATTGGTTTTTTTTTTTAATCCTTTATCAAGAATCAGTTGACTGCATTTGTTTCTGGATACTCGATTCTGTGGTCTGTGTATTTATTATTGTACCAAACCCACACTATTTTAACTACCATTGTTATGTGATAAGTTTTGAGATCAGGAAGTAAGAGACCTCCTGCTTTTTGTTCTTTTTGGGAGGGACATCACTGCCCTCTGGTGGTCACGGGAGCTACTTTTTTGTCCTTAAGAAGTCCATTACATATTCTGGGTCTCTTTGCTTTCCTTATAAAGTTAGTAGCTAGTTTTTCCCAGTTTTCTAAAGAACAGAAGCTAAAATCTGTATCAGAATTGTGTTGTACTTATACATTGTTTTGGTTAGTATTGTCATTTTCATAATATTGAGCCTTCCTATCCATGAACATGGAATTCTTCCGTCAGTGTTGATCTCTCTGCTCTGTAACTTTCTTTGAATGCGTCTTGTCTCTCTGGTAGGCTCACTCCTCAGCACGTCATCATTCGTGCAGCTGTTGTGAATGGCGCTGCTTTCCTGGAATTGTGTACGTTAATCTTGTATTCTCCCATGGTTCCAAATTTCTTGTTTACCACAATTTTTTGTTGCGTCTGTTTGTTTTTCTACATATGAAAATCATATCATGTGCAACGAGAGTTTCATTTATGCTTTGCCAAGGTGGCTTCTTTTTGTTTTTGATTTGCTCTGGCTCAGATTTGCAGTCTAAAATTGATGAAAAGTGGTAATAAGGGTGCATCTTTGTCTGGTTCTCATTAGCTAGGGAAGCGCTTTCAGTCTTCCCTCCCTTGGTTTTGCATATATGGCCTTTATTGTATTGAGAAACGTCCTTTCCTATTCCTTTTTTTAATTGAAAGCATTTATATTTAGCATTAGCCAGTTGAGCACAGTTTAGATGATTCCAATTTTGTTGGCAACATCTAAAGCATCGTAGTTGGGAGCCAGTCAGACATATGCCTTCTTTTCATCACCAGGCCTGATCAAGGCATTGACCTTGACTGTGTCACTGTCATAGAGCTGCTTCACAGCTTTGATCTGGTGTTTGTTGGCTTTGACATCCACAATGAACATAGATGTGTTGTCATCTTCGATCTTCATGGCAGACTCAATAGTCAAGGGGAACTTGATGATGGCATAATGGTCTGATTTATTTCACGTGGGGGCGCCCTTCAGGGGGGTATTTAGGTTGCCTTCTTAGTCTTAGGGTCATGAGCCTCTGGAAGGTGGGTGATGTGCGGATCTTTTTTTCTTTTTTTTTTTTTCTTTTTTGTGCCTGTGGACATCTTTCAGCACGGCCTTCTTGGCTTTTAAGGCCTTTGCTTTGGCTTCCATTTTGGGAGGGGCAGGAGCTTCCATCTATTCCTATTTTATTGAGTGTTTATCAGGAATGCATGTTGCATTTGTCAAATGCCTTTATTGCATCAATTGATATGATCATGTGGTTCTTGTTTTTTGTTTTAAGGTGGATTGTATAGATTGTTTTTCTAATATTGAATCATCCTTGTGTGCCTAGTATAAATGCCACTTGAGCAAGGTGGCAGGTTTTTTGTTTTGATATATTGTTGGATTCTATGGACCAGGGTTTTGTTGAGAAAATTTACATCTACTTTCATAGCAGTATTGTTCGGTAGTTTTCTAACTTGGTAATGTCTTTGCCTCTTTTGGATATCAAAGTTTTGCCAGCTTCATAAAATGAGTTTAAGAGTTTGCTGTCATTTTTGTATTCTGGAATAGTTTGTGTAGAATTGCTATTAGCTCTTCTTGGAGTGCCTGTGTGCAATTCCTTGATTGAGATATTTCTTCAGGCTTTGGGCTGAAGGACCTTTTTTTTCTTTCTTTTGAAGGACATTTCTCATGATAGGACTGTGAACTTTTTTGAGTTGGTAATTGTGGCAGTCACCTAGTCTGATGTCAATTTGAGGATTAAGAGTGTAGGGGTGGAGTCTAGATTGTCAATCTGGAAATAGCCAATGAGAGCTCTATGTGACATGGGCTTCTCCTGAGGATTCTGGGAAATGTGGTCATTCCTTCTTAGAGGTGGAGACATGTCAATCTGGAAATAGCCAATGAGAGCTCTGTGTGACATGGGCTTCTCCTGAGGATTCTGGGAAATGTGGTCATTCCTTCTTAGAGGTGGAGACATGTCAATCTGGAAATAGCCAATGAGAGCTCTGTGTGACATGGGCTTCTCCTGAGGATTCTGGGAAATGTGGTCATTCCTTCTTAGAGGTGGAGACACTGTCTCTCGGTTCCCTTCCTTGGAGACTCTCTACTGACTAGGTTGACTTCCTGCAAGACGTCCCTGAGGAGGAGCCACATGGAGCTACCTACCCTAGTGCCCTGAGCTGCACAAGCCACATAGATGCAACCAGACCTCTGAAGCCAGAGGAGCCACTTGGAGACCCCTGCCGGCACTGAGATGTTTACAACGCCACTGGATCCAAAGGCATTCTACCCATGTGGCTTGGGATCATCTTGCATTCGGCATCATGGCATGTGTTCCATGAGTCTGAAGAAGACTTTATGGACTGGTATCGGACGTAGGAGCTGATATTGGACTTTTGACCTTGGACCGGACTGGGTTGGGATGTTTTCTTAATGTACAGTTGCTCTTGTATATAAAACTCTTTCTTATACACATATGAATGTTTATGAATTTGTTTCTCTAGACTATCCAGACTAACACAGTAATTTTTTAGTGATCTGATCTATTTCTTCCTTTAATGAGAATGCTGAAGTTTTCTATTTACATCAGTCTGTGTTAATTTGTGTAGATCATGTGTTTCCAAAATTTGTCCATTTCATCTAAGTTTTTAATTCTGTTTGGAGTACAGTCTTTCATAGTATTGTTTTATTTTTACTTCACTTGGTTCTGTTGTGAAGTCATTGCGTACAGCTTTGCCTTTTATTTTTGATAGTTGAATCTTTCCCTTAGTTAATTTGCCACCTATTTGTCAGTTCTTGTTGCTTTTTTTTCTATTTTCAGTTTATTTCTGCTCTACTTATAATTTATTTCCTTGTGACTGAAGGTTTATTTTGTTGCTCTTGTTCCAGATATTGAAGATGCTAGGATAAGTGTTGATTTTGGTTCTCTTTTTTTATGTGTGCACTTATTGCCATAAATTGCCCTGAGTACTGCTTTTGCTCTGTTCCTGAGGTCTTAGTCTGTATCGTTTTTAAAAACTCATTTTAGTTTTGTACTTAAACATGGTTAAACTTTTGTAGACACACCACATGCTAACGCATCTCTAAAGAAGAGGCACTCCCAAGCTGTGAATCTTTGTAGGAGAGCCAGATTTCACTGGAATGTTTGTATATGAACCAGTTGAAATTTTTAATGAAACAAAAAGTAAGTCAGATAATTTAGTTCTATTTTGTTTTAGAAATAGCTTAAAGTAGATCAGTAGTAAAAGATTATGACTTCCATTTGATGGTGAAATTGTTGGTCCAGTTCTAAGTGTATTAACTGGGAATGATAGCCATCTAAGAAAGAGTCGTTAGTTTGCAACCCATAATCATTCAAGCTTATCAATCAGATTTAGATCTGGTGACCAGGAGGTTGTTACTGCTCTGAAAAACGTTTGTAAGAATCTTGCAAAAATCTAAAATAATCTGTGTTTTGAGCCTCCTGAAGACAGTTGCCCATTAATGTTAAGAACAGTAAGCGAAAAGAGGTTTATAGTTAAGTATTTCTGCCGTTGGTCCTGACTAGTGAGTGAGTGTTTGAAAGATTTCTGAAGTCATGTCTGGGTATGATAGACCCAGTGATTGATTCTATTCACCAAAGGTACCAAAAAGGTATTGCTTACTTTTCTACCATATGTCAAATGAATTCACTAAACAAACTTGAGTATAATTTTTCACTTTCTGTGGAATAACTGATGATTTTCATCACTCTTTTTTAGGAATATTTTCAAGCCCAACAGCCCAAAATACAGGAGTGTGAAATGAAAGCGAACACTACGTTTTCAGACAGTGGTAACAGCATTATTTTAGTTAATTCTATTTCCTCAAGCCAGTATAGTCTACTTTTTCCAAAATGTTCTGATTATTGTTTGCACTGTATCTCAAGTCCAGGGGATTTACCTCTGAAAGAAAGTCAGAGAGTGCACACTTAATTTTATGTGGATACTAATTTTTCTCTTCACATTTTGTTGTATAGCTATACAGTTGACTACTGGCATCCAGCTTTCTCCGACATCATCTGGCGTGAACAAAATGCTTCCTTCAATTTCAACCACAGCTATTCAGGTTTCCTGTTTTGGTTGTAAAAAAATTCTTCAGAAAGGGCAAACCGCTTATCAGAGAAAAGAGTCTGCTCAGCTCTTCTGCTCCACGGCGTGCATCACCGAATTCATTTCATCAAACAATACACTAACTCCTCCCAGGAAGACTTGCTCAAACTGCTCCAGGTGTGTACCCCCTTTTACTTGCCAACCTTGTTGATCAGAATCTTGGGTATTATTTTCTATTTTTCAAATTTTTCTGAAAAAGCATCACCTTTATTGAAAAGAAGTTGTAGCTGCTTTCAGCTTTCTGAGGAAAAAAACTGATTAGTTGAGAGGTGGTCGTAAATGACAGTTTAAAAAATTCAGGGTTTTGTTTTGTTTTGTTCTATAAATGTGACTTTCCAAACCATATTTTCCTGTTCTTTTCCATTGAAATTATCTAGAGGTGGGATGATCATGGGCTGATAACTCAAGGTCAGCAGTTCAAAACTACAAACTCTTCCTTGGAAGAAAGATGAGGCTTTCTACTCCCATCAAGAGTTAGGTTCCCCGGGAAGATCCACAGGGGCAGTGCTAGCCTGCCAGATAAGGTTGATGTGAGTCAGAATTGACTGTATGGCACTGAGATTTGTAGGGGGGTTTTGGTGGCATGATGGTTGTGTGTTCAGCTGCAGTCCCCATGGTCAGCAATTTAAAAGCAATCACTCCACTGGAGAAATGTGGGGCTTCATACTCCCATAAAAAGCTGAGCCCTGAGCTGAGCCCCGGTGGCGTAGTGCTTGTGCGCGGGACTGCGGCCCACTGGGATGGAGGTTCAATTCCCGCTCACAGGAGCAAAGGCTGGGCCTCCTACTCCCACCACCAGGGCAGTGATTCCTAAAAAAAAAAAAAAAAAATTAAAATTAAAAAAAAAGCTGAGCCCCGGTGGCGTAGTGGTTGAGTGTGGGACTTCGGCCCACTCGCTTGGCGGTTGATATTCAGCAGCAGCTCTCCAGGAGCAAGGCTGGACCTCCCACTCCCACCAGAGGGCAGTGATGCCTTAAAAAAAGAGAGAGAAATAGACTCTGAAACTTAAAAGGACAGTTCTTTCTTGTCCCATTAGTGTCTATGTGTTGGCATTGATTCAATGGCAGTGAGTTTTTTTAGTCAGGGATGAAGGTGCTAGGGGGCATTAGAAGCTCGTGAAAAAGTTCAGTTATCTTCCAATTCCATTTTCCGTGAACTTTTTGAAGCTCCCTTTTTTGCCCGTTTTATCATTTTATTTGTAGGCAACATTTGCTCAAAAATAAATCATCTAACCTTTATTTTAGAATTTGAAAGGTATTAAATAAGTTTCTCTTGTAATGATCCTTCTTGTAATTAATTCCTTCAAAAAGTTGAATAGTCCTAAATAAACCTGTGTTTATGATATTCATGTGAGGTCTGTTTTGCTAACTCTTTTACATTTTGTAAGACAGTTTAGATGCAAAGAAAGAAAATAGTGACTTCACTCAAGTGAAAACCGTCGAAAACTTCTACCACCCTGAGATATGTAGTCTTTGAAAATTCTCTGGTAATATAATTCTAGGTTATTAGTACTCATTAAATAAGTAATGCTCAACCTTCCTAATGCTGCGACCCTCTCGTACAATTCCTCATGTGGTGGTGACCCCCAGCCATAAAGTTATTTTCATTGCTACTTCATAACTGTCATTTTGCTGCTGTTATGAATCGGGCAACCTCTGTGAAAGGGTTGTTGGACCCTCAAAGGGGTCGCGACCCACAGGTTGAGAACTGCTGCATTAAATGCTAGTTATCGTGCTAAGACTCAATTTTGCTTCTAAATGAATTTCTTTAAAATAATGTTTTGGTTAAGAAGATTCGGTGGAACTCTTGGTACATGTTGGGCTACTTACAAGAGAGAAAGCCTCGTCGACCCTGTGGTGTTTCTCTTGCGGCTGCTGCTGCTGCTGCTGAATCCACCAGTGGATTTAATCGCACTGGCCCTGTCCCACACAAGCTGTCACAGGATCCAGCAAAGCACCTGGAAAGCTTCAAAGGTCAACTCCAGGAAGTTGAAGTTGCCTGATACTGGAATGAAGAAAGTGAAGGTTTGCTAAAATTGAAAAAAGATTTACAAGATGTTGTAGGGCTAGCCAAAGGCCTGCTTTCAGCTCAACCTTCTGCAACTCTTGCAAGTTTCAATAGTTTTGTGTCTCACCTGCTCACTCACACAAGTGTATGGCAACCTGGAGTGAAGCCAGTGCTTACGAAGCGAAGAGCGAGGTTCCAGAGAAAGACAAGGGCACCGCCGCCCTCACCTTCCCTGGCTGTGGCAGTGCGGAAGTTCTCCAACACCACGGTTGGACCTCGAGCCTGGAGGCAGGCAGACAAAGGAGGACAATGGCAACAAACCGATGGCAAAAAAAAAAAAAAAAATGCCCAGCAGCGTGAATATAAAAAGAAGGAAACTTTGAAAAAAGATTAAAAACTTGACCAGGAAAGAGAGGACCAGAGGATGAAATGGCAGCAATTCCACAAGAGCTTATTTTGTGCCATGAATAAGGAAGAATACCAGTGTCACCACTGACTTCAACAGAATGAAACCTGTAGAAAGTGCAGTTGGATAACTGCTACTCATTTAAACTTTTTCATGGCTGCTACCACCACTCCCTTACAGTTTGTTGAATAGGTTTGTAGATAGACCCTGCTTATGAAATACAGCATCTAGATGGGCTGTTGATCTTTCTAATGTCAGATCCCCCTTCAACCAATGGTATATTCTTATTTTGTAAGGTGCTTTGAACTTGTTACGTAATTTAGTATTTCACTGGAACTTCTGGGTAAAAACACCAATCTGCTAAAGAGATCTCACCTCTTCCCCCCCTTTGCCCGAAACTTGAACCTAACTGGTGTCCATGTAGTGTAACCATAGGTTAATTTATAAATGGCAGCATTTATTTTGAGCTTTCTCCTTCAGTAGCTTTTTCTCAAACCTATTAGGCCGTCCCTAAAAGTGATTCAACTGGTTTCGTGAGTTTGAGGTAAAAACCACATTTAGGAACCTCTATCTGTTTTTGTAAATTTGCTAATTTTGCTGTGTTGATTTTTCACTTCAGGTAGTGGTACCATTTTGAGATGTGTAATGTTTATATGAGGGGAAAAAAAGATAATGTAGAAAAAATAAAAATTAAAAATAAATAGGTAAAATTTAAATTTAAATAAGTAAAAAAACTTATGTAGAACACTTTACTTTGTAACTGTGCAGATGTTTTTGTAAAAAAAAAAAATACAAGGCCAAAATGGGCTGAGCCCTGGTGGCCTAAGTGGTTGAGTGAGGGACTGCAGCCCGCAGGCTTGTCGGTTCAAATCCAGTGCTGGCTCTCAGGAGCAGCACGGGGTAGCTCCCACGACCACCAGAGGCAGTGATGCCCCCCTTCCAAAAAAAAATTCCCAAGATACCCAAAAAAAAAATACAAGGCTAAATTAGTGGATAAGAGCACTGAGCTTTTTCATTAAAAATCTATCTGTTGTACATTAATATGACCATAATATTTCTGTATATTAAGTTAATGTATGAGTTTGTAATTTTTTTTGGGGGGGAGGATCAGAGTTTGTAATTTTTAGCCTTTACTTTTTGTGTTTGTGTGTGTGTGGGGGGGGGGGGCAGTCACTGCCTCTGGTGGTCATAGGCGCTATCCAGGGCCACTCCTGAGAGCCGCTGCTGCATTTGAACCGCCAAGTCCGAGGGCTGCAGTTCCGCACTCAACCACTTACTCCACCGGGGCTCATCCTGAGTTTGTAATTTTTATTAACTAGATTCCGTTGGCTTTTTTTTTTCTTGGTGTGAGTGAACATCACATGTTAATCCTGAGTTGAGTTTCTACCAAATACATGCATAAAAAATGGCCTTCCTATTAATGGGAGAGTGTGTTAATTTCAGCTATGTATGTCTAATTTTTTTTTGTTTTTGTTTTTTTTTGTGGGCATCACTGCCTCTGGTGGTCGTGGGCGCTATCCAGCCGCCACTGGATTTGAACCGCCAAGCCCACGGGCTGCAGTTCCGCACTCAACCACTTACGCCACCAGGGCTCAGCCCTGTATGTCTAATTTTTATTTAAAGTACTATTAAAATCTTAAGGAAGAAAGAGAAAGATTTATAGCCTCAGAAACCATATGATTACTAAGAATCACGATCAACTCCACAGCATTGGATTTGGTTTGCTTAATGTCTTGGTTTGGAATCTTGATTGCGGTAATTTGAATTTTGCTGCCTCCATTTGCAGTTACATTTTGTTCCCCAAAATGTGATCCTTGAGTAGCCAGTTTAGCAGCTTCACCTCGGAGCTTGCAAGCTCTCTGGTCCCACCAAGACCTATTTTAAACTCACAAACCTTTTTTAATTGGATACTTCCGTTGGAGTACTGGCCCTCAACAGCCAACTGGGTTTTTAGCAGTAACTTTGCAATTGTGGAAAATAGTATAGATAGATAAAGTGGGGCACCGGGGCTCCTTGTCCCTATGTCAGGACCGAGAGAGTGAATGTTTTCCAATTGGTATACGTAATCACAGAAGTTACAGATGTTTCAGAAGGAATACATGTAATACAGCAGACAATGACCGTGTGTCATGGTCTTGACCTAGTGCTAGTTGACCACAGATGCCCCTCTGAGGCCTCTCCAGGGAAGCAATCTATGATCCCTATCAGAAAGTGACTTAGAGGGCAAGCTACGTTTTACCGTGAATCTGATTGCTCTTCTCTATAGATAGCCATCAGGCAGAGTTAATAGCCAAATGCAGGAATGATTCATCTTTTATGGTAGCTCCTTTATGACAGTTTCTATGTGAGCAATTTTTGGAGGGACTGTGTTCAGTCATGAGAATGTTAATTAAGATTTATTTATATCATATAACCATGGGAGCCTTTCCCCAACCATAGTAGCCTTTCCAGACTGAGCGTAAAGAATTTGGCCTTTCCCACGTACTTCAGCTTCTGGTCTGGATACTGCCTCATCAATTATCCATTGCTGCAAGTACTTTCCCTGAAATTCAGCTCTTTCTCCCTCACTTTTTCAGCCCTTTGATATTACACTGTCCTTTCTTATTTTTGCTCTGGACTGTGTGGCGTCCTCTTTACTTCCACTTGCTTTCTCTCGCAGGATCTTATCAGTGGAAAGGACCTTGGAGATCTTACATCCCCAGTCTTTTCTTTTGGTTTTGCTGAGACCTTGACATGTTAAGGTTTTCTTTTGCTGTGTTCAGAGTTTTCTCTTTTGTATCATTAGCAAGTCTCCCAAACAGATTGAAAAAGCTGAAGCAGGGAAGATTTATGAGTAAACTGTTCTCAAAGGAAAGGAAATCCAATATGAGCAAAAATATAAGTCAAGCTTTCATTCCAGAATAAAATTCTTGATAAAAACTATTTTGTATGTTGATAGAAAGCCAGTAGTACGCCATAGGCTGTAAGAAGCTATGTTAAAAGTCATTACAGGGCTCTAAGTGGTTGAGTGCGGAACTGCAGCCCGCAGGCTTGGCGGTTCAACTCCAGCGTCGGCTGGGTAGCGCCCACTACTACCAGAGGCAGTAATGCCCATTAAAAAAAAAAAAAAAAGTCATTACTTTTTCAGAACTTTTTTTTTAATTCCATATTCATAGGCCCTTTGGATATTAATGTATAATTCTCGAGTTTTCGTTAGCTTTCTGTTGCTGCAGATGTTTTTACAGGGTGTTAAGCAACATTGAGAATATCCCAACTCATAGTAACACTTACATACAGCAGAACAAACTACTGCCCTCTCCTCATAATTATGATGTTTGAGTCCATTAGTAAAGCCACTGTGTCAATAATAATTTAAATTTTGTTTTGGATTAATGTGGTTTGTGTTTTATTTCACAAGCCAAATGAAAGGTTGATTTTAAATCATGTGGGGAAAATGATGTGTTTTCTGGAAAACACAGGGCATTAATGATGATCTCAGGGCATTAGTTTTCTATCCTCTATTTAACCCCTTTTGTTCAGAATTCATCTACAGAATCCATGATCGAAATACTCAGTGATGGGAGCGGGGCACTGCCCATCCAGTTCTTCTGGTCTTATGGCAACGGAAGCAGGTGTTCATAGAGACCATGAGCCCCACATCCATACGCTCCTTCTGTTCTAGACTAATAGAGCTATGTTTCAAACTTATAAATAATGATGTTGTGATGATGTACTTGACTTTTTTTCGTTGAAGAAAGCTGAAAGCTCTTAATACCTTAAAAATGTGAAAATGTTAAAGTAACATTTATTGGGGCAATATTTCTTCAGAAATCCATCATCTTGAAAGATTGCTATCCTGAAGGTTCTAGATAGTGATATTCTTCTAGCAGCAGCTCTTAACGTTTTTGGTTTCAGGACCCTTTTTCAGTATTAAAATGAGAGATCGAGTGTACATAGGTTATATTTATTAGTATTTACCGTGTTATCAACCAAAATAGCTGGTAAGTTTAGAGTGTTTATTTAACTCACCTAAAAGTTATTTACATGTTAATTAGTACTCTTTTTTAAAATGAAAAATAACCAATTTTCCTAAGTAAAAATTTAGTAGTTTTATTGATCACTTTACTAGTTTTATTACTCTTTTTATTAGTTATTGTATTAGTTTCATAAACTTCTTGAGTGACTAGATTTTTCTGTCTTATTCTATTTGTTGTAATATATTGTTTTGGTTAAAAAATCTATGATGAGCTGAGCCCTGATGGCGTAGTGGTTGTGCGCGGGACTGCGTCCCACTGGGACGGAGGTTCAATTCCAGCAGTGGGGCTGGGCCTCCTACTCCCACCACCGGAGAGTAGTGATGCCCAAAAAAAAAAAAAAAATCTATGATGGGGGCTGAGCCCCGGTGGCGTAGTGATTGTGCGCGGGACTGCAGCCCACTGGGATGGAGGTTCAATTCCAGCAGCAGCTCCACAGGAGCAAAGGCTGGGCCTCCTCCCACCACCAGAGGGCAGTGATGCCCCCCCCCCCCAAAAAAAAAATCTATGATGAAAATCGTATTCTTAAGCCTACGGTCGAAAAATGGAGAGAGATGGTTTTTTTTTTTTTGGGGGGGGGGGTTTGGGGGGGGCATCACTGCCCTCTGGTGGTGGGAATAGGAGGCCAAGCTTTGCTCCTAGAGAGCCGCTGCTGGATTTGAACCTCCAACCCAGTGTGCCGCAATCCCGCGCACAACCACTGTGCCACTGGGGCTCAGCCCTGAGAGAGATGTTTTCATTTCCTTATTAGATTATTAAGAATGTCCTCTGTAATACCAAAGGACAAATGGCAGTTTCTTCAAAGCTTAGTTGCAGTGTGAAATTGGAAACCACATCAGTGAACTTTTTGTGCTCTATTAGACTAAAATCCATTTTGTCCTTTGACTACATGGGTGACTTTTGTCACAGCGCGCTGCAGAGTCCTAGGAAACCCTGTTGGTGTACTGAGCAGCTCTTCTAGGAATTACCATGTTTCATTATTTCATGGTTTTTGGGGGAGTGCATCACTGCCCTCTGGTGGGAGTAGGAGGCCCAGCCTTGCTCCTGGAGAGCTGCTGCTGGACACAACCACTACGCCGCCAGGGCTCAGCCCTTATTTCATGTTCTTAAAGTCCTATTTCTTAATACCACCAATCTTATCAGGAAAATCTTTTAAAGATTACGAAAACTCCAAACAATGTGACAGATATAAGGTTTCTAAAATTCATATTTCACTTGAAAGATCAAATTTTCTCAATCACAACAAATACTATTGTGCAGGTTTTGGGGTTTTTTGTTTTGTTTTTCAGAATCTCTTGAAGTAGCAAATCTCACTTTGTTCAATTTTGAGAAGATTCCACTTTTCAGTAATAGTTGCTGGTTTTTCTTTCAAGCAAAAGTGTTCTGTGAAAAACACCTAACAAAACCCAACGACCATAATTCAGTTTGCCAATTCCAGCTCCATGGAGCAAAGGCTGGGCCTCCTACTCCCACCACCGGAGAGCAGTGATGCCCCCCCAAAAAAAAAAAAACATAATTCAGTTTGCACCTCCTAACATTACTATTGTGTCCTTTTTACTTGAGACAATGGTTGCACTTTGTGTTCATTAAAAGAAAAACTCGTGTTTATTTTTACTAGCTTCTAGTATGGTGTCTCACATATTGCCATTCAACCAGCTTACTAAGCAATTTTTAAAAAGTGAAACCTCAAAAAAAGTATACCCATGGATCGATAGTTAATAGAATTATTCATTCTTACTGCTTTATATAGGCCATTTTTAAGAAAATACAGAACATTTGGGTTTTGTTTTTTTTTTCACTAAATGCATAGCAGTGAGTAGTGCAAGTCCATGCTCGTAGACTTTGGTGTCACAGCCTTGACTTGTGCTAAGAATGGCAGTGATACCCACCACAGCTTTTCACCATCCTTTCAAATGCCAACACAGTAAAACAGGCAAAGAACATCTTACTATGATTTTTTTTAAATAGTTGTGCTTTGTAGACCCTCAAAATTTTTGAGGACCCCTCAGGTTTGCTGAGACGATTCTTAGAAATCTCTGTCCTAGAGAAGGACTTTAGATCCAAAGTCGCTAACGTATATGTAGTTTTTCATCATTCTTTTATCACCAGCAACTAGTATATAAGCTTGGTGGACCTAAGCACACCACTTTTAGATGTGTTTTTATAATCCTCCTTTACAGATGAAGAATACAGCACTGAGATTAAAACTAGCTTCTTCAAGATTACTTAGTATAATAGAAATACATATCGAATGTAGGTTTCTCTTTCTTTGTTATTATTTGTATGATTCTCTTTCTTTGTTTTTAGTACTATTTACATGTGGTCAGGTAAATAGAACAGCTAGGAATAAGGCTTGAGGAAGACAGTTTAGGAAGAAAAAGAAAGTATAATTGTCATGCAGATATTAAATGGTGCCCTTTTAATTTCTTTTCAGAGACATTTTAAATCCAAAGGATGTGATCAGTGTTCCAGTGGAAGATAATACCTCTAGCAAAAATTTTTGCAGCCAATCTTGTCTTTCATCATATGAAGGGAAAAAAAAAACATTTGTTACTCTAAGTAGTAATAGCATTTTAACCAAATGCAGCATGTGTCAGAAAGCTACTGGTGTAAGTTCCAAATTTTATTTTTTTTACATGCATAAACTCAATTCCTATGATTCTACTTAAATATCAGAGGTTTTGACTAACAATTTTTTGTTTGCCTGTTTTTAATTCTTAGATTCAGTATGAAGTAAAATACCAGAATGTGAAGCATAGTCTTTGCAGTAATAGCTGCTTTTTAAAGTTTCACGCTGCTAACAATCTCGTCATGAATTGTTGCGAGAACTGTGGGGTATATTGTTATACAAACTCTAGTTCATTCCATGTGCTCCAGATGGAAGGACAATCCCAGTACTTTAGTAATTCAAAGACTCAAACAGCATGTAAGCAGGTATGAATACAGATGTATTGCTTAACATGAGGGCAGTGTCATTGGAATTTACTGCATAGGATTTAAATAAAAAACAAGATTCTATTAGTTGATTTATGAGTACTAAGAAAATGGGAGATACAGATTTGAACATTACACAACGGTGAGATGATATAGAAGATGAAATTATTTTTAACTTCTAATAGTTTTTCTTTTTTGTTTTTGTTTTTGTTTTTGTTTTTTGGGCATCACTGCTCTCCAGTGGTGGGAGTAAGAGGCCCAACCCCACTGCTGGAATTGAACCTCCGTCCCAGTGGGCCGCAGTCCCGCGCACAACCACTACGCCACTGGGGCTCAGCCCCTAATAGTTTTTCTTATATAAGAATTCTTGATAAATGATGGGTGGAGGTTTTCCCAAAGAATCTCAGGCTGATTATTTTAAGGAAAGGCAAGTAAGTAGAAACCTTACTTTGTAGTTTGTAAGCTACAAATAAACTAGCAAAAATAGCGCAATCTACTGTAAGAGCTAGACATAAGTGTTTTTAATTCCTTCCCAAGAAAGGTAATGAGAAACCTAGATAAACATAAGCTATTTCTGGGGCTGAGCCCTGGTGGCGTAAGTGGTTGAGTGCGGGACTGCGGCCCACAGGCTTGGCAGTTCAAATCCAGCTGCGGCTCTCAGGAGCAGCACTGGGTAGCGCCCACAACCAGAGGCAGTGATGCCCCAAAAAAAAAAAAAAAAAAAAACTATTTCTGAATTAGTCATAGAAAGAACGAAACTAATGACAAACTGTTCTTCTGATAAGAGAAACTTGGGTGAGAACTTAAGAGAATGGAGGCAATTTGATGGTGAGGTGACCCTTTCATAATGGGGCAATCATAAATCCTATTTGTTCAAATGATGCGTTGAGTCCTAACCCTGCTCCTTTAAATTCTTTTTTGTTTGTTTGTTTGTATGTTTTTGTTTGGGCATCACTGCTCTCGGTGGTGGGAGTAGGAAGCCCAGCCCCTCTGCTGGAATTGAACCTCCGTCCCAGTGGGCCACAGTCCCGCGCACAACCACTATGCCACCGGGGCTCAGCCCTGCTCCTTTAAATTCTTAAAAATAAGGAACTAATAATCGGAGTTGCAATGACCCACGATTCTACTGGAAAATGTGCTATCAGGAAAGGATTCCATATTGAGTCCAAAATGGTATAGTGGAAGGCAGAGAAGAAAAATGCCTTTTCTCCTTTATCCTTCACTCAATAAGTCGGTCTTGTTTTATTTGGTTTTTGTTATCTTGGGGGCATCACTGCCCTCTGGTAGTCGTGGGAGCTACCCAGCCCTGCTCCTGAGAGCCACTGCTAGATTTGAACCGCCAAGCCCGTGGGCCGCAGTCCCGCACTCAACCACTACACCACCAGGGCTCAGCCCCTTGTTTTATTTTTTTAAGAGTCTGTATTGAACGGCATTGGCTATTGAGCACATGTCCTGGGATAGTCCTGCTAGGAGTAAAGTAAGTGACCATGACCACCCCTAATAGCTTTCCTTACCTGGAAGATACTGTGTGAGCAAGATAACGGAGAGCAAGACGCATTGTGAACTGTTGCCAAGAATTAGAAGTTTCTAGATTGATGAAACTAAAAATAGAATGGCCTTGTCTTTTTCTTTTTTTGTTTTGTTGTTTGTTTTTTTTTTTTTGGGGGGGGGGGCATCACTGCTCTCTGGTGGTGGGAGTAGGAGGCCCAGCCCCACTGCTGGAATTGAACCTCCGTCCCAGTGGACCGCAGTCCCGCGCACAAGCACTACGCCACCGGGGCTCAGCCCAGCCTTGTCTTTTTAAAAGTGGATTATTTGGTATGAACTGTTGACTAGAAAACTGATCTGTAAACCAACCTTCACTCAATTCACAGTAAAAGCTAATTGAAAAAAAATTTTTTTTAACAATCTGCCTCCCTAAATAAAGATGATTGGTTTAATTATAAGTATTTTGGTCACATCTCCATAATAGAGTATGTTAAGTACTTGGTCTTCCCATGTGAATAATACATGTAATGAAAATGACATTGTTGGTGGAAATTAAAGATTGGTGAATTATTAGGTATTTTTCTTTTTTTTTTTTTTTTTTGTGGCATCACTGCCCTGGTGGGAGTAGGAGGTCCAGCCTTGCTCCTGGAGAGCTGCTGATGGATTTGAATTGTCAACCCTTTGGGCCACAGTCCCGCACACTACCACTAGGCCACCAGGGCTCAGCCGGTATTTTTCAAAATATAAAATAAGCCACATTAAGGATAAAGGAAATTTCAAAATTGACCCTTTTTTGCTTGTGTCTTTGTTCTATTGCTTTCACATACAGATAATTTACTTTATCTTTGCGTTTTGTGCGGCCCAAAACCAGTTCTATGCCATCATTGTCATCATTGTAGTACTACCTAGTCCAGGTTCTGGTTTCATTAGACAGAATCCAGGGCAGCCTCTTGGTTGAAATCTTTTTTTCCTTTGTGCCGTTACTGCTTATTAAGCTCACTTCACTTCTGCTTTCTTTCTTTTTTTTTTTTTGGGGGGGGGGGTGGAGGGTGGGCATCCCTGCCCTCTGGTAGGAGTAGGAGGCCCAGTCTTGCTCCTGGAGAGCTGCTGCTGGATTTGAACCGCCAAGCCAGTGGGCCGCAGTCCCGCACTCAACCACTGCGCCACCGGGGCTCAGCCCTGCTGCTTTCTTGTAATAGAGTTGGCGGTGAGGTTAACTACAGAAGCAGTGATTTGGCTCCTTTTTAGCTTTCCCTGGTGCCAATCAGGGTTTTCCTGGATTTGCAAGCTGGCATTGAGAAGAGCTTCATTATTACGACTTTTTTTTTAATCCGGCGGGTGTTCCTAACAATTAATGTACTCAGCTGCTACACAAAACATTGGAGACTTGTGACTCCTCAGCTACTTCAAAAGAAAATCTGGCAATTTACTTGCAAAAATGAGCCATTACAGGCTTCTAGAGCACTGCCTATTGCACAAAGGGTCATCGCCATCTGGAATCAGCAGCGACTAGAGTTTTGATTTATTTATCTGGTTGGTTTTGATTAACTTGGAAAAGGCTGGCCACACTTTTTCAGCTTGCTTATAAAATGATCAAGACAAAATGGTCTACCAACTACAAAAATCCAAAACATGTTTGTTTATTGCATTTCTTCATAAATTCACTTTGCGCAGTTGTTTGCGCATGCGTTTGAAACCTAAAATTGCATCTGACAAGCTACGCTGTATATCACTTAAGTGACAGGATTGATGATAGACTTGACGTGTTTTTTAATGCCATGTGGTCTACCCACACTACATTTGCGATCGACTAGTACATCGCAATGGACGTATGGAGCGCCCCTGGCCTAGGATCATGAGCATTTTCTATGACCTGTTTCTTTATTACTTGCATGTATAATATTATATATCTGATAAATTTAGTTTTCTAATAGGTGAATAATTTATATCCTTCATTTATAACCTTTACAATCTATATTGTCCTTTGTACTGTTTTAAATGTGTTTGAAGTAAGGGTTCGTTTAAAAAAGGGATTCTAGGGCTGAGCCCCGGTGGCGTCGTGGTTGTGCGCGGGACTGCGGCCCACTGGGACGGAGGTTCAATTCCAGCAGTGGGGCTGGGCCTCCTACTCCCACCACCTGAGGGCAGTGATGCTCCCCCCCCAAAAAATAAATAAATAAAAAGGGGATTCTGGGGCTCAAGTGGAGGGAAGCTGTTGGGGGATAATGGTGGCAGCGTGTGTGCAGGGGTGCCTGACACAGTGAATGACTGTATGGATTGTGATGGGAGATGTTGGCACCCCCAGTAAAATTACTTAATAAAATGCACAGGAGGAACTGATTGACATTATTTTTTTTTTTTTTATTTTAGGCATCACTGCCCTCTGGTGGTGGGAGTAGGAGGCCCAGCCTTTGCTCCTGGGAGCCGGAATTGAACCTCCATCCCAGTGGGCCGCAGTCCCGCGCACAACCACTACGCCACCAGGGCTCAGCCCGATTGACATTATTTGTAATATTTTAATCATGAGCAGTGATAGTAGGTGTATTTTTGTTTATTAATAATATGTAGTCAATGCCAGGAATGTGACTATTATTTTAATTTCTAAACAGAAACCAGCCAAAATACTTCCATCTGTACTTTTAAAATCATTGAGGAACTCAGATGAAATTATTGAGACCACCAATGACTTTGGAAAGACAGAGCTTTTCTGCTCCCTTACTTGTTTTTCTGCTTACAATAAAGCTAAGCTGGAATCTTCCACAGGTAATGTTTATTTAGCAATTGTCAAAGGTATAGTTACCGAAAGTTAGTAAAGGAGGGATATTATGTCTTTGCTTTCATGTATTACCTTGATGTATTTCTAAATAAAACTGATTTGAAAGTAAAATAAATCGAAATGTGTTACAAAGAGCAGTTTTTAGATGTTTTTTTTTTCTCTTTTTTTTTTGTGGGGGGGGCCAGCCTTTGCTCCGTGGAGCTGGAATTGAACCTCCATCCCAGTGGGCCATAGTCCCGCGCACAACCACTACGCCACCGGAGCTCAGCCCTTTTTTTTTTTTTTTTTTTTTCGGGGGGGAGGGGTTGTCTTTTTGTCCTGTAAAAAGAAGGCTACCTCATCACCAGAGAATTTCGTATTTATTTGTAAAAATTATTTTATCAGCTTAATACATCCTGTCTTCATTTTTAAGGTAAGATTTAAAAGGGGGGAATGAGAAATACATGTCTTTTTAGCTTAAGCCCCTTAGATTAGCAGCTGGCAGCTTGAGCCCACCAGCTACCATGTGATAGAAGGGTCTGACTGAATTTGCATCTGTAATACAGGTTATGTAGCCAAGAAAACCAGTAAGCAATTTTACTCTGAAATATATGGGGTCACCACTAGTCAGAATTGAAAGTAACAGGTTTTTATTTGGTTTTTCAATTATTCGGATCCTTTAGAAAATGAATGTGTTTATATTGGTATATTTATTGAGCACCTACCACAAGATTAGGTACCTACAAAACACTCAGCTACCTTTTGGTTTAATTCACTGACTTTATTGTAAAGAATTGCCCTATTATAATACCAAATATAAAATATTGCATCCAGTTGACTCCTGCTTTGTAAAACTATCATTATTGTCAAAGTAAATCTAGTTGGAACTACCTGAGGTCCCTTTTGCATATACTGAAGTGTACTTAGAATTTGTACATTGACTTATTAGAAAATCTCTTCAATGTTAGCGTGGACACCAACCTAACTCCATTGGTATTGAGGTTTAACTGTTAGAGTAAGAGTTTATACCCATTATGAGCCGTGAAGAGTAAGCTATTAGACCCATTAAGAGATTGCATAACTCAACTACCATAGAGACAGTTCTGACTCCTAGCATCCCTATAGAAAACCTGTGCATATACAAGGTCGTCGCTCTTGACAGGAGTAGAAACTCCCTTTCTCCTGGGGAGCAGGTGGTGGTTTTGAACTGCTGACCTTGGTGATTAGCAGCCCAAGTGCTAGTAAAGCATAAGCGCTCCATCAGCAGGGATCTGTAAGCGATTGTATAGGTGCTACTTATGTTTTCCTTGGCTAATTTTACAGCATTTGTTTCTAATTCTAAGTGATCTATATCAAAAGACAAAGAAATGGTTTGCCAAAAGCTATAAAGGTATGAGAAAGTATAAACTGTCAATGTAATGTTGTTGATATTTCCCTGAAGAACCTATCACTAAATCCTAACAGGTATTACTCCAGTTAGAAAGAATTGCTTAGATCAGTACACTACCTAAAGCGAGTAGATATTTGTACTGCCCCTTGAACCATTTATTATTAACAATGTTTGTGATTGATTCTGCTTGGTTTATCTTTGTCAGTAAATGTTTCCACGCTTCAAGAGGTTTCAAGTGAGCTCGTTCCTCTACAGAAAGATACAACTCCAATTATCAGCAATATAGTATCCTTGGCAGATCCTCATGGTGACCTCTCTCCTGGACACACTGACAACTTAGAAAGTATGAAATGATTTGAATATATTTTATTTGAATACTATTTTGCCATACTTGATAAATCTGTCTGTATCCTAACTTTGTTTCCTGGTGTCTAATAACCAACTAGAATTTATGATGCTGTTTCATAGATTGCATTATAAGATCTTCAATTTATGTTCTTAATAATTTAACAGGTACAGTTTCTCCAATAGCAGCAAATGACATCTCAAATGTAAGTTTTACTATTTATTTTGCATGTATTTTCTTTTTAAGTTGTTTATGCATGCTTAACCATATTCATTACTACTTTCAACTTAAATCTTCAAACATGAACACCAACTAAATAGTCACTGAATGTAACATCTGCTATTCACATTCAGTTTCCCAAATCTCAAGTTTGTCTTCAAATTTTTAGTGATATATTTCCTCTATGTTCTCTAAAATTCTTGTCACCTGAGCAACACAAACTTTGTTTTACGGTTACGTTGAAAGGTTCCAGTGAACACTGAATGCTGAATCTAGACAGCAAATAATTATAACTAGTTGTTAGTGTTTCCCCCTAGTGGAGCTCCTAAGGCATTTTACTGCTACTAGGATAGATCTGCTCACTATTTTAATGGATGATTTGAAAACTGTTGCTGTATCCTCATTTTCTCCCAAAGGTTTCTAGGCATTCGCACAGTGAATCCAGCAGTGGCCTTGCCCCTCCGAGCGAGGAACAGTCCAGCCTTTCGCCGTCTTCCCCAGTCCTCAGCCAGTGCACTGTGGACTCCGAGGGGGACACACACAAGTGTGATAGAGTGTCGAGCCAGGAACCTGAAAGCAATATGAAAACTAGGAAGATAAATGACGAACTGTCTCGCTCAAAATTTACACCCCACGTTCACAAAGTTAAAAGGAAATCACCAACTATTAAAAAATGCCAGTGTTCCCATCAGCATTGGGAAAGCAGTAGTAAAAAGGAGGTGACTTTCTGTTACTCCTGCCAGTTGTACTGCCAGCATTTTCTTGGCTGTGAAGGAGAGTCGTGTGCTGCCCATGAGATTTCAAACTGGAAAAAAACCCTGGAGAAATTCAGAAAGCACGAAGCAAGTGAGATGCATTTGAAGTCCTTGCAATTTTGGAAAAAATACAAGCTTTGTGATGAAGCTATCAACAGTAATTTGTCTATTCACTCAAAAAAAGTTGAAGAAAACAAAAACTACTTAAAGTTTATCATTGAAACTATTTTATTTCTGGGAAAACAGTGCTTACCGTTCAGTGGGAATGACCAGTCTGTTTCAGCTATAAATAAAGGCAATTTTTTAGAATTACTAGAAATCAGAGCAAAGGATAAAGGAGAAGGAATATTTCGACTGATGAGCTCACAAGCTGATTTCTATAATAGCTCTCAAATTCAAAATGAAATTATTGAAACTATAAAGTCTGAAATGCTGCAGGCCATTGTGAATGAGATCAATGTTTCCTCTGCGTTTTCTGTCATCTGTGATGAGACGACCGACAGCACGCAAGAACAGCTTTCGATCTGTGTGAGGTACCCCCACAAAGCACCCAAGACCATCTTAATAAAAGAACGGTTTTTGGGTTTTATTGATATTGGAGTGGTACTGGAGCCCAACTTACAAACGATTATCAAAACTTACCTGCAGCAAATTGGAGTTGATTTGAAAAACATGCGTGGCCAGTGCTATGATAGTACCATTAGTTTAAGGGGGAAATTTAATAAACTTGCAGCAGAATTCAAGAAGGAGGAGCCAAGAGCTATATACCTGCATTGTTATGCACATTTTTTGGATTTAGCAGTCCTTAGGTTTTGTCAAGAAGTAAACGAATTCCGAAGTACCCTAAACACTCTTAGTGCTTTGTTCAGTACTATTTATATGTCGGGGGAAATGATGGCAAAATTTCAAAACATTTGTAAACTAAGTCAAAATAAAACATGCAAGAAACACTCCTCCAAGACTTGTTGGGCAGTCCATGATCACACATTACTGTCAGTGATTGAGGGTCTTCCAGAGATCGTTGAAACACTGGAAGTTACAGCAAACCATTCCTCACACACACATCTGGCTGATGAATTAAGAAATTTGTTGACATTACTTTCCAGATTTGAATTTATCTTTTGTGTAAAATTTCTTTATCGTGTGCTGAGTGTTACCAGAATTCTTTCCAAAGAGCTACAGTGTAAAACTATGAATATTTTTTCTTTGTCTTCAAAAATAGAAACAATCTTTGAATGCTTATCATCTGAGAGAAATGATAGCAGTTTCAAAACTCTTTGGGATGAAGCAGAAGAAATATGTCAAAAAATAACATGTAAAGGTTTAGAAATTGAAGAACCTCTTCAGAAAAGAAGGAAAATTCAGAAAGTAACAGATCAGAGCAATTCAGATAAGATATTTTTTCCTACTTCAACTGAAGAACAGTATAAAATTAATATTTATTACCAAGGATTAGATACTATATTGCAGAATTTAAAATTATATTTTTCAGAGTTTGATTATGGCAAAATAAAGGAAATTTCAGAACTACTATTTAAATGGAATGAGCCACTAAATGAAACAACAGCCAAACACGTTCAAGAGTTTTATAAACTCGATACAGATATTATCCCAGAACTTAGGTTTTACCGACACTACGCAAAGCTCAACTTTGTCATGGATTATGATTACATCGACTTCATAAATCTTGGCTATTTGTTTATTCAACATGGTCTTTACAGTAATATTCCTGGTATCTCACAGCTATTACATATTGCTTTGTCTTGGCCAATTAATTCAGCAAGTACTAAAAGTTTATTTTCTGTACTGCCTCGCCTGAAAATGTACATCTGTCACACCACAGGACAGGAGCGGTGTAGTGGTTTGGCTTTAATGGCCATTGAGCAGGAATTAGTTAACAAGCTGATGGAACCTGAAGCACTCGATGGAATTTCTGAAAAGTTTGTTGGTCAGGTGAAAGAGATGTGATGCTTGCTCATTTTAATTTACCTAAAAGAAGCCTTTATTTCTGTTGGCGCAGTATAGTTTTTATTCAAAATGTTCCCTAAGAAAAGGGAGATGATGTGAAAGAAAGGAATGTTTTGAAACCGATCGTGGGTAGAAATTGTACAATACTGCTTGATGGAATTGAACTCCCAGTTATAAATAAATATTTTTGGATGTTCTGTAAATGAAGAATGTTGTGTTCTGTATATTTTGACCACAATTAGAGAAAAAGAGCGCCGATGACAATGAATGAGTCATAACCACACACCCCAGCAAGGGGGAAGAACAACAGAACCCGGAGGGGAAGGGAGACAGTGGTTAGTGAGAAACTTGAAAATAATTAACAGTCTATCAGGAAGCCACAGGGGGCGGGGGGGGTTGTTTTGTTTTGTTTTTATCCTGTTGTTTTTTGTTTTTGTCTTAATTTTTTTCAATGATTTTTATTGGGGGATCCTACAGCTTTCATAACATTCCATACATCCTTTGTATCAAGCATATTTGTACACAGTTGCCATCTTCATTTCCAAATATTTTCTACTGAGAAGTTTTTTAAAGGAAATAATTACATGATTAACAATAAGTATAAGGAAGAAGAAAATGTTCAGAAAATTATAACTATACAACTCTTCTTGATATTATTGAATTGTATGACATGGTTGAAGTGCAATAAAAAGTTGAAAGAAAGCAGATTTCCAACAAAACCTATAACATTATATGTTTCAAAATTAAAGGTAAAGTGAGGTACAGTGAAAAGCCATCTTCCCACTACTAGCACCTCATCGTCCTTCCCTGGAGGTGTTAGCGTTGAGTTTATGTATATTTTACTCCACAGTGCACAGTTTTCCTGCTTATTCTTTCTTTTAAAATGATATTTTTGAGATCATCTCATATCAGTACATCAGTACTTATTTTTTTGTTTACAACTGCATGCTTTTGTCTTTATGTTAGCATTGTATTGTAGCATAGATGAAAGGTAGTAAATTTGTTTCCCATTTGACAATTTATATATTTATATATTTCTTCCCTTTAAAAAAAATTTTAATAGACAATTTGGGGAGGGGGGCAATCACTGCCCTCTGGTGGGAGTAGGAGGCCCAGCCTTGCTCCTGGAGAGCTGCTGCTGGATTTGAACCGTCAACCTAGTGGGCCACAGACCCGCACACAACCACTACACCACCAGGGCTCAGCCCTGTAGCTAATTGTATCAGGGGCTCTTGCAGTTCTTAGAACAATCCATACATCAATTGTATCAGCACCTTTATACATATGTTGCCATCATCATTTCCAAAACATTTCTTTCTATTTGAGCCCTTGGTATCAGTTCTTTGTTACATTTCTTTTGTTCTTTTTATTAAATCATTTTATTGGGGGCTCATACAGCTCTTATGATCAATACCTCCACCAATTGCATACAGACCACATTTGCACATTTATTGCCATCATCAAAACATCCTCCTTCCACTTAGACCCCCAATATCAACTGCTTATATCTCTCCTCCCTCCCCCATTAACCCTTAAAATTTACAAATTATTATTATGCCATGTCATCCACTCTCCAATGTGTCCCTTCACCCACTTTTCTGTCCCCCAGAGAGGAGGTGATACGTAGCTCTTTATTATTGGTTCTTCTATTCTCCCCCACCTTGTCTCCACCCTCCCAGAATCACCACTCACCACTGTTCCTGAAGGGATCCTCTGTCCTGAATTCCCCACGTTTCCACTTTACATACATTTCTTCCAGTTACCTTTTATTTTGTTTTGTTTTGTTTTGTTTTATTGGTGGGGGTTGCATCACTGCCCTCGGGTGGTCATGGCAGCTACCCAGCGCTGCTCCTTAGAGCAGCTGCTGGATTTGAACCGCCAAGCTCACGGGCTACAGTCCCACACTCAACCACTTACGCCACCGGGGCTCAGCCTACATTCATTTCTTGACATCACTCACAACCTCCTCAATGTAGCAGCTCTCTCTTCAACATCCCCCTCAATTCCCTATTTCCATTCATCCATCTTTCCTGCCATGTAAACTTGATTTTGGCAAATGCTGCCCTGTTGATCTCATGATTATTCAGAGAAGCACATTTTGTAGGAGTGTAATTGTCCACTTGGTAGACTTGACTTTTTGCTGAAAGGAAATCTTGGGGAGTAAGTTCAGTTCCTGGTTTCAGAAGTGTCAAAGAGCCATAGTCTAGAGGGCTCCATGCGTAAGATTTCATTGTATGAATGTACCATAATGTATTTGAGCAGTTGCTACTGAGAGATGTTATAATTTTTTGTTATAAGTAACGCTGCCCTTAATAACTCCATATGCATGAATTAATTTATGTATACATGAGTAAATTTCTATAAGGTAAATTCAAAAATTGTAATTACTAGATCGGGAAATTTATATCTTTGTTTTTGATAGATCTAGACAATTGCTTTTTATCTATACTCCCGGAAATCTTTACGATAGTTATCTAACATCTTGATCTTTGCACCTCTGTGAGTTGGAATATGGTGTTTTCTTCTCAGAGTAATAATTTTTAATCATTTTTATTTAGGGCTCTTAAAAATCTTAGAACACTTCATCATTTGGTTGTATTAGGCACACTTGTTCATATGTTGCCGTCAACACTTCCAAAATATTTTCTTTTTACTTGAACCCTTCTATCAACTCCTCTTCTTTTCCCTCCCTTCCCCACTCTCCCACCCTTGTGAATCCTTGACCAATTACATATTATTGTTGTCCAAAATTATATATTATTGTTGTCTGTTGTCTCCCTTCATCCATGTTTCTGTTATTCGTTTCCCAGGGGGGTGGGCTATCTATCTATCCAACCTTGTGATGGGTTCCCCTTTTCTCCACATGCCCTTCCCAGCAATTTTAATTCATATTCCTCTTAAGAAAAAGGTTAGGTGAAAGAAAAAGAAAGAAAAGAAAAGAAAAAAGTTAGGTATGTATTTGAACCATTTATATTTTTTCTGTGAATTGTATAAGATTAAAATCCAAATGTTTTTGGTTCAAAAGAATTTGACTGTTTTTGAAGTAAATAGCCTCAAAAGAAGGAGACGATTTCTCCTGTTGTCTGTATTTTAGAAAATTTTAATGGAAAAATTTAAGGCAGTGCTATTCAATAGGTTGTAAGTTCCTCGGTTTTACCTCTAGAGATACACAAAAGGTTAGAGAAAATAGAACTGAAGGAATTAAGTCGGGAGAGTTTAATTAGCTGCAGAGTCAGTAAATGGTACACTCAGAAAGGCAGCCAGCTGGAAAGAGACTGGAGACCACTTTCAAGCAACAAGAATTCTACTTATCCTGTCTTCCATTGTGCTGATGGGGGCAGTGCACGGTGATTACCATTAAAAAAAAAAAAAAAAAACTTCCGTTGGTATCTGAGCTTTGTAGACCTTCATTTTGTGTGAAAAGGCCAATCAGTAGCTAAAGAGAAATCAGACCGAATCATCTTGAATAACCAGGTGAAATTCTCATCAGCGGGAGGCCTCTTACCGAAGGCTTCAGAAAAATCCATGCTTGATCTGAGCTCCTTAGCTGTGTGGGTGGGTTCATGTGTTCATGATGGTGCCCAGTAGCCAGCTCCGTGGCCTCATCTCTATATCAGACTTACCAGTTCTCCGCAGTCACCTTAGACTTCAAAATAGTATCATGGGGAAGTGCAGGAATGTGTGAGAGTCTAGATAAAACAAGATGCCCTTATTCCTCTTACTACTCCTATTCAACATACTAGATGTTCCTGTTTGCAAACAAAAAGACAAAAGAAAATTTAAATTTGTACAAATTAGGAATGAACACAGGTGACGTACAAAACCTCAATAAATTAACAAAAATACTCAATGAATTATAAGTAATTATAGCAAGAGCTTACAGGAGATGGCTAATATTTAAAAGTCTTACACCTCCCTATAGACCAGCAATGAGTAATTAAAGTGCAACATCATTTAGCACCAGGAAAGTAATAGATATAAGAAAACATAGAATCTGTATGAGGAAAACTGAAGAAAATACGTGGAAAGAAAATCAGAAATGGAAAGTTTTATTAGATCACTCCTTTCCAACCTGATCAGTAGTTTCAACACCATTTGTACGTAGTCAAGTTCCCAGCAAATTCCTTCACAGATATCAGCAATTCGCTCTAAAGGGAAGGAAAGGCAAAAGACCCAGAATGGCCAGCACCAAACAAGTCGTTGGTGAGACACTATTCGATGTCAAGATTAGTGTAAAGTGCACGAGTCCAGATTGGTATCAGTAACAGAATAGATAAACGGAGCGAAGGAATAGAGTCCAGAAATATATCCACAAAAGTTTACTCGTCCTTTGACGAACATAATTCCATGTTCGATTACTTTTTTTTTTTTGGGGGGGGGGGGCATCACTGCTCTCTGGTGGTGGGAGTAGGAGGCCCAGCCCCACTGCTGGGATTGAACCTCCGTCCCAGTGGGCCGCAGTCCCGCGCACAACCGGGGCTCAGCCCCGAAAAGATTACTTTTCAAGCAAAAGGTTCTGAAACATCTTGAACATCCACACGCGAACAAATGAATCTCACACATTTCTCAAAAATTAGCAGTTTGCACTGAGAATTCCCCTTGGGAAACACCCCAAACTCAGTACCATCAAATCAGTCTGACTCAGGGCCCTATAAGACAAGGCGGGATTGCCCGTTTGCGTTTCCAAAGATCTCTCTCTTGACAGGAGCAGAAAGCCTGACCTTTCTCCCTCAGAGGAGCTGCAGAGTTTGAGGCCAGCAATCAATGCGTAATCCACTTAGACCACCGGGGCTTCTTGAGCTTTCCTGGGGGACACTATTCTCCATATTTCTGGCTTGCGCCTCTATGTGGAAAATTACTGCCAAACAAAAAAGCAATGCAGATATTCTCAGAGGCTGGCTGTGAGATGCTGGCAATTGCCCGAGAACTTCCGCACCTAAGCTGCACTCCGTTGAGCTCCCTCGGGCACACAGCACCCTGGTGACCAAGGCAGCAGGCTGGAGAACTGCCCTTTGTCTGCATTTCCTCCCCACCACCTTGCATCTGCTTGAGTAAGGTGCTTAGCAGCAGTAACCCCGGGACAAAGAGGGAGTGCCGCTGGTAAGTAGCATGTGTCATAACAGAGATGCTGCAGAGATGAATTGTGATGTCTGTCAAATAGCTAGCCAAGTAGTGGTCGCATGGTAAGATTCTGGTCAGTGATGTACCTTACTCACAGAGAAGATTCCGGATCGCTACATCCACCCTCCGGTTCCATCAAGGATTGCCTTAAAGAAGGAACCCTGGACTCCACAGACAACAACAAACCAAATAGTACACACAGTCTACTTCTAACAATTGCGAATAGACTGCCACGGGCACCAGAGAGAAAAGGGGTATCTAGATAAATAAGGCTATGTTATTTTAAAGCGAATACTATTTTTTTGTTTTTCTGGGGGGCCTCACTGCTCTCCGGTGGT
>PVJH01026669.1:0-29744 GCA_004026705.1 Nesogale talazaci
TACTCCCACCACCAGAGAACAGTAATGCCCTCCCCCCCAAAAAAAGGGTATTTTGACTGATCGACATTTACTTTCTAATGAGTCCTTGGTGTCAGCTCTTCCTCCCTCCCATAATCCCCTGATAGATTGTACATATTTGCTATTTTCATCTCTCACACCAACCGCTGTCTCCCTTCTCCCATGTTTTCTGTTGTTCTTCCCCCTGTAGAGGGGTGTATGGTTATGTGTCGACCATTGTGATCAGTTCCCCCTTTCTCCTTTCCTCTCCCGTACTTCCCCTTAACCTTCTGGCATCTCTATTCCCACTCCTGTACCTGGATTCTGTGTGCCTTGAGCTCCCATCTCTTATCTATACCTGTGTACATGTTCCGGTCTAGTCTGAATTGAGAAGCAGCACTGGGGTCATGGTAGTGGTTCCTGAGGAAACCTCAAGGAACCAGAGGAATAGTGTGTGATTCATTGGTGCTTTTCTGCACCCTGGTGACTCATCCCTTCCCAGTGGCCCCTCTGTGAGGGGATTGTTCCACTGTCCACAGATGGACTTTGGATCTCTACTCCAGCCCCCTGGTCCTCAATTGTATGTTTTTTTTTATTTATTATGTGTCTGCTGATGTCTGTTTTGATCCCTATGACTCCTCATGATCATACAGGCCGTGCGTTTCTTCCATGTGGACTTGTGGCTTCACTGCTGCATGGCGGCTTGTCTCTCTTCAAGCCTATAAGCCCCCAGATGCTGTATCTTTTAATAGCCGGCACCAACCGCCTTCTTCACCACATTTGCTTATGCACCCGTTTTGCCTTCAGAGATTGTGTCTAGAGGGTGAACATCTCAGACTGCAGATTGATGCAGCAGAGGACATTTCTGAGGCCACATGGTGGGGAGGCAGTGTGGTCTGAACCCCCCCAAAAGGGAGTGAACTAAGAAGGGAGCATACCAGAGCAGCATCTGGAGCAAGACAGAACTATGAGGCCCCTGAGGAGCCCCCAAGGGGGCGCTCCAGGCTGGAAGGGGCAGCTCCTGGACAGTCTTGAAGGCCAGCGAACAGACCCAGGATATATATTTCATATATTTCTCCTCTCTTTTTTAAAAACAAATGTAAGGCTTTCTCATTTATTTACTATTTTCATTTAAAAAAAATCTATTTGCGCTAAGTCATAGTCGGTGTACCTACCTATATAAGATAGGTGTGGGAGACATGCCCGAGGAGAAAACAGCAGCACCCAGGGCCCTGGGGAGACCTAGGAGGCGAGGGCGGTGGGGGGAAGGGGTAGTCAGCAGGTTGTACCATGAACAGGGGAACGATTGAGGTGTTGGAGTCAATAACAAGGAGGAGAAAGGGACCTGAGGGGTGTGTGTGTGTGTGTGTGTGTGTGTGTGTGTGTGTGTGTGTTTTGGAGCAATAGCAAGCTTGCTAAGAGGAGGTATCAAGAGATGGAAATAAGAGGAAAGAGACAGGAGGACAGGGGGAAGGACCTAGGAAGCAAAGCAATGCAGAGAAGTATAAACACAGCGGGGTACATATGTAAATACATTAATCCACAAAAATAGAGGTATTGGCCCATGTACGTATATTTATAGAGCCATACGCTGATGGACTTTGGGCTTCTGCTTCTACCCTCCATCAATATAAGACCTGCTTATTTTATTTGAAAACTCAAGAGCAAAACTGACAAAATGCTAAGAAGAATCTAACAAAATCTCAAGCAGCAGGCACAAGGGTGCTATACCATTCTTCGTGCTTTCTGTATTCTAGAAAGAGAAAGAAACCTGTCAAACGTAAACCATGAAACTCTAGGATCCCTCATGGTCTCCATCCCTTCATGAGCGTGTCCCAACCTGCTCTGCAGCCTCCTGCCCTACACCAAAGTTCTCCACCGAGCCAGGACTCTTTTGTCTCTGTGCCCTTGCCCAAGCTGCCCCCCACCCCCCGAATTTCCTTTCCTGCCTTCAGCACTCGAGACCCAGCCTAGGTTGAGGTGGGGTGGCCGGCATGAATCTGGGAGGGAGAAACACTTGGGGGAAGGGCAATTGTGGGGTTTTGTTTTGTTTCGTTTTTTGTTTGAGTACCGGTTTGTATGCAACAGTGGCGGCTAGAAAGACAGATCACCTGTTTCTTTTTATTTAAAATCTGGTTTGTTTCAAAACTGTTATCTATATGGGGGAGGTGGAAAGAGTAAGACCCTCCACAGAGTCCTCCCTGACCTCCCCCATAGCCCAGCCCTGAGGCAGAAGCTTCACAGCAGAATGAGAAAAACTGATAACCTGATTCTCTGGTCTGGCTCTGGTAGGATTATCGTCTGGCTTTCCCTGCCGGTGTTGGAAGAGCTGTGTTAGCACAGGCCAGGGCCATCCTGTGACAATTGGGAGGGAGATCTGTCTACGCCTGGTTCAGCCCCAAGCTCCCAGTGGGTTGTGGAGGCTGCACATCCCCCTGAACCCAGACACCCTCCCCCCAGCGCCGGCAGCTGACTTCCACATACCCTCTGAGTCAGTTGCAATGTTACCTTGTCTGTGGCATCCTGGCTTCTGCTTTCACAGTCTAGGGTGGGTCCCTCTCACATACCTCCCATGGCAACTGTCCTTCCTTGACAGCTCGCCCTGCCTGCACTCTGACGCTGTGCTCTGAGAGGGCAGGGGCGGAGTCCATCTCATGCATATTGGCACTCAAAGCTCTCCTGACTCAGCTCAGGTCCAGTGCTGTGCCTGTGTGTTTGTTTTGATCTAACATGAGAAGGAATGGACAAGCACTCTCTTCCCCAGTAAACTCTGAGCACCGTGTTGGCAGGGATTGTGGCCAACTCATGAAGCCCTGGTAGCATAGTGGTTGTCAGTTCACTTCGGATCCATAAGGGCATCAGTGTGAAACCACCGCTGCCCTGCCAGAGGAAACCTGGGCTTCCCTCTCCCATAAGCCACTATAGCCTCAGAAACTCACAGAAGACTGTTTTACCCTGAGTCAGCATTGGCCGATTGATGGCAGTGGAATTCGGTTTGGGCTGGGTTTGGTGCCCTGTTCATCTCCGGGTCCTCTGTGCCTGGTTGAATTGAGTGAATGGCCCAGCTTTCTCACCTGTCCACCAGGGTGGGAGGGGATGAAGCCCCGCTCCCCACCTCCCACCGCCCCATCACCAGTATCAGGGCTGATGTGGGGGGACCTTCCTTCCTGAGATGATGCCTAAGGATCCAAACTGTCTAACAGACAAAAGAAAGCGGTGGCTGAGTCAGTCACTGAGCCCACATCCTGCCAAGGCTCAGGGGACCTCCTGGGGAAAGGGCCTGCTGCAGGGACACCGCCCCCCCTCTCCTTCACTTCAATCACCAGCAGTATCCAAGTTCTCACTGTCCACTCAGAACGAGTGTTTCCCCATCGGAAAGTTTCTTGTCAAATCCATATCATCAGTCCCCTGCCCAATCCAGCCTCTTCTCCTCCTTAATTAAACATGTCCTCATGCTCAGGCCCTTTTGCCATTGCTGCACATGCCAGCGACACTTGCCAGCCTGATGTGTACACAACGCCGCTTCTGAACCACTACCAGAGGCAGGCTTGATGAATGGGTATCACAAATTGACAAGGGTAAAACATATACACCAAAAAAGGGGGAGTATTTTTTTTTGTCCTTTTCGCATCAAATTGATCATCTCCGTGCTTTGAAAATAGAAAGTTCCTGGGCACGACAGGAAGCGAGATTTCATTTCTACAAAAAAGTATTTCTGGACACACCAATCAGTTACCATGGTCAGTGCATAAAATGCCTGTAAACAAATACCCAGGAATAGAGACGGCGTATTTTAGTGATTTGATTTTTCTAATTCCTCCACTCTATAGGGCCTCGGTTTAAACGCGGAGTGCTGATTGACTGAGCTTTGGATGGCCCTCTCCGAGGATCCTGGCTTCCTCCGGGGGAGATCTGTTCTGCCCTGCCTCGTGAATACAAGCTGGGGAAGAACCCCAAGGAGTGACCCCTAAAAGCAGTGGTTTCCTTGGCTTCAGGCCCGAGGCCGAGGGTGGGGAAGGATGGGTGGGGACAGACATGCACATTTGAGCTGCAAGAGGCGGGCGTGGGGGCTGGGCGAGGGGAAGCGAGGAATCTGCGCCAAGGCCAGAGGTGGCTCCCAGGGGAGTCCTCTGCGCGGGCAGCCGGACGTCGCTCCATCCTCCCGCCTGACGGATGGGTCTGCTGCTCAGGCGCAAGCTGTCGGGCCCGGGCCACTGCCAAGGCAGAACAGTGGCGCTTCTGTGCGCCTGCCCGGCGCGCCCGGAGGCTGGGGCCCAGTCTGGTGGCAGGCCGGCCGGCAAGCTGAGAGCGTGATGGGGAAAGCAGACGGCTCCAGACGCTAGCCGCCAGGGGCGGGGATCCGAGCTGCTGGGGGTCACAGGAAGACTAGCCTGCCCCCCTAACAAGGGAGGTGCACGCCGTGGGGATGGCAGAATGTGTGTGTGTATGTGTGCATGTATGTGTGAATCTATGTGTATGTGTGCGTGTATGTGCGCATGCATATGTGTATGCATGTTTGTATGTATGCGTGTGTACATATACATATATGCACGTGTATGTGTGTGTGTATATGCATGTGTGTGTGCATGCGTGTGTGCAGGCAGCAGCCCTTGGGGCCATTCTCTTTGGGGGAAAGGGCTGTGAGTGGAAGGAAAACAAGACTCACTGGGGATGAAGAGCGGGGTCATCCGGCCTCCATGACTACAAGTCCTGGCTTGTCTGGCTCCCCGTGTCTGCTTCCGGGTCGGAAGCCCCTGGCCCGCCCTAGCCCTGGCCCTGGCCCTTCCAGGAGCGTCACCGGGGGCCCTGCTGGAGGGGGATCCCCGGCCCTGCGATCCATGCCCCGCCCAGCAGCCGCCTCCCCCTCCGCGTTAATTAAAACTTGCGAGATGGAGAGGCTGGCGCGAGCGCCTCCGTTTTATTTGCAGCATCTTTCATGCTGCTGACGATCGTAAAGGGCTTTAATATTGAAATATGGGCCATTTTCCCAGCTCCAGCCCTCGCCGCGCGCTCCCCACACCCCCACGCCCCGCCAGCCCTCGCTTGATGAAAGAGCCCCTGCAAATCCATTAAGAAGAGATAATTGAAAACTCCGGGGTAATATTTAAGGCCGCGCACCGACGCGGGGCGGAGGGCCCCAGTGCGCCAGCCGCCCGGGGCCTCGCCGGGCCGGGGATTGGGCCCCGAGCCCGGCCGCCCTGCGGAGCGCGTGCTCCAGGCCCCGCCGACGCGGGAGGCAGGCTCAGCCGCCTGCTCCCTCTCTCTGCCCGCGCCGCCGGGAAAGGCGAGCCCGAGGAAGAGAGGGGAGTTCCTCCGTGAGGTTGCCCTCCTGCCTAGGGCACTCTCCTCCCGATCCCCTTCCACTACGTGGACTGCTGGCCTCACCAGAAACGGAACCAACCCAGCTGCAGCCACAGTTATGCTGACTTGTGGGGCAGTGGGCCCCCAGGGGAGCTGACCGCCGCTGAACTCCAAGATGAGGGCTTTGTTCAATAGCCCTGTCTGTTTTAGAACCTTTTCCAGTTTTCCACGCGCACGAAATTGTTTCTCAAATAGCTCACGCATGCCTCCTTACCCCTCAATCCCCATGAGGACTGGCTGCCTAGTGTCCTGTACACAACTGACCTCTAGAAACGTGTGGTGGTGGTGGTGGTGGTTTAAAGTTTTCCCTCCCCGGTGCCCCTCAGCTGGGGCAGCCTGAGTACAGGTTCAGGGGCCTGCACTTCCTCCTCAGCTGTCCATCTGCGCCCACAGCCGGGTACCTAAGACTGTTTGACCTACACAGGAGGGTGCGCAACAGAGACCGTGGGGGAAGGGAGACAGCAGCCGTGCAAGATACGAAGATAAGTTCTTCCTGGCACTCCAGGAGCAGCAGGCGTCGGTGCAGATATGGTCAAACCCAAGAACCACAGCACGCACCACCAATCCCAGAAACGCACGCACAGAAACGGCATCATAAACCCCCCATCACGATACAAGTCTCTTAAGGGGGTGGACCCCAAGTTCCTGAGGAACATGTGCTTCACCAAGAAGCACAAGAAGGGCCTGATGAAAATGCAGGCCAACAAGGCCCAGGCCGCGGCTGCTCACGCCAAGGCCACCAAGGAGCTTGTGAAGCCCACGGAGGTCAAGGCCAAGACCCCAACGGGCGTCAGACGCAAGCTCAGTCAACCGACCCACATGGCCCACCACAAGCTTGGCAAGCGGGCTCAGGCACGTACTGCCAAGGACCTGAGGCTCTGCCGGCCCAAGGCCAAAGCACAAAGCAAGGCTCACGCTCCAGCTAAAGCTTTGACTCCAGAAAAAGCTCCCAAAGGTGCCCAGGGGACGGGTGTGAGCCCTGGGCTGCCGCCTACATGGCCTCCCTGGTGTCTTCTTGTGCTTTGTACAAATAAACCCAGATGATGCTGTAAAAAAAAAAAGATATGGAGGTAATAATTTATGCTTTATCAAGGGGTCACAAGGGGGGGGGGAAGAGTAAAAAGAGAGGATATGATACCAAGGGCTCCATAGAAAGTAAATGTCTAGAAAATGAGGGCAACATATGTATAAATATGCTTGATACAATTGCTGTATGGAATGTTATAAGAGTTGTGAGAGCAAATATATATATATATAGAGAGAGAGAGAGAGAGCGCGCTCCAGGGCTTCAATATGGGGGATAGTAGGGCTGAACTGGGGCTCATGCCTGTCCGACAAGGGGGGGGGAATGGGATGAGCAGTGGGAAGAAGGCTGAGGACCTTGCTCTGCTGTGTGGCTGAGGAGCCCTTGGGCCTCCCCCTGGGTCCTTTGGGAGGGTTTTCCTACCCCTTGGGGCGGCCTCCCCAATCCAGCTGGGCTCTAGGGTCTCATTGTGCGTATGGGTGTGTCTCTTGGGCATGGGGTGAGTGCAGCAGATGTGAGTGGTCCTGGCATTCCTACTGATGACCAGCTGACCTCCTTCCCCTCCACAGGGCCGTCTCTGCTCACACAGGGAGAGTGCCCCCTCACTGAATTCAGGGCTGCTCAGGATGGGACCACTGAGGGTGGGGCTACTCAGACTCAGCCTCCCCACCCCAGTCATGACTCTGATCAACCAGTGATCCTTGTGGTGGTCAGATTTTATGTCCACTTGAACCTGTGTGGAGAGAGAGAGGTGGACTCTAGCCTATCAATCCGGAGTTAGCCTGGTGGTGCCTCCCTGGGAAGTATGGCCATCCTATTAGAGAGACGGGGAGAATTTCTCCCTCTGATTCTTTTCCTTCATCCTTGCTGGGTCTCTGTGTCTGTCTCCAGGGGCGGCCCCAGGTGAGCTGCTGGTCTACCCTGCCACACCTCCCTGGGATCCATATGAGTGCACCCCACTGGCTTGTGATCTCCCTGCTCCCTGCCTCCCGTTCTTCGCCATCTGCCTGAAGCAGGGCCCCGGCTGAGTCTGAAGAGGGACCCCCAGCTAGCACCAGAGTCCAAGATTTGAGTCGGACTGGACAGGGGTGCCTTCTTAATGGAAGGTGACCTTTTGATAGAAAGCCCTTTCTTATACAGAGGTATGCCACTGGCTTTGTTTCTCTAGACAGCCCAGCCGGACGCAGGTATCTTCGACGGGGACAGAACAAGACTGCCTTTCCAGCTCAAGGCTTCTCATTGGCCTCTCACGCAGTGAGGCAGCTGGAAGGGGCGGAAAGCCCATTGAGTGCAGAAGCCTCTTCGTCTCCACAGGCTGCTGAGAGCCAGAGACACTATGTGACACAGCCGGGTCATGGCACCCTTGGAAGCAGAGAGCTGGAACCCCAGCACAGTGGTGGCAGAACTGGAGGGAGAATCCCACAGGCAATGCACAGTGAGGACCCTGTGTGCCTCCCACAGACACCTCACCTCTCACAAACCTGTATTCCCAGCTCCACCTGGAGACAGAGCGACTGAGGCTCGGCGGGTGAAGTGGTGTGTGTGGTGTCACCCGCGGGTGAATAGCAGACCCAGCGCTGAGGCTCAGTGGGACTGACCCCCGGTGCTGGCAGTCCTCCACGGGGACTCATTTCTGCAGGGTCCTCTGGGCCCTGCCTGTACCTCTTGGTCAGTTTCCCAGACCTTCTCCCTTCAGTTCTGGGATCTCTGCCACGAGGGGTCTTTGTGCTCCTCAACCCCACCCCTGCCACCAGTAGCTCTGTGCTCTGAGTGCAGGGATGCAGGGCCAGGTGGGGAGTCTCCCTGGGGCCCTGGGCCCAGGTTTCCACGCACGAAAGCCACCCTGAGCCCGCTTCCCTGCTGCACACACTCGTTCCTGTCAGTGGCCACCAAGGCCTGAGCCATAAATCCCCAGGTCTCTGCTCATGGCCATTAGCGAGCGATCGAGCCCATCGGGACGCCTTTATGAGACTCGGGTCAGATAAATGGATGGCTAGCGGTCAGGAGCCAGGATCTCCTCGGCCGGCCTCACTGCAGTGGTCTCCTCCAGCCCCCAGCAGCTGGCAGGTTCCCACTGCACACTCCAGGCAGGTGGGGGTGGGGGGGGGCAGAGTGTGGTCCCTGTGGGGTGAAGTCACAGCCACCAAAAACTCCTCCTCCTCGAACCACAGTCAGCGGTGCTGGGCGAGCACATGCACACACCCCATAGTGGCGTGATGGGTTACACAGTGAGCTCTTAATAACGAAGTCAGCTATTCAAACCCACCCCTCACTCCTAGATGCTCCCGTTTAAGATTCGACATTTCAGAAACCCAAGGTTGGGGGGGGGGTGGAGGGGGGGGGCGCAGCTCTCTTCTGTCCCATAAGCTCATGATGAGTTGGAATCAACTTGTGGTCGTGGATTTTGGTTTGGGAAAACAGGTATGATGGCTTACACTTACGTATTTGCTTATTATTATTATTATTAATTATTATTATTTGGTCTGTATCACCCCCTGACATGTAGACTCCTGGAGTTCCGGAGTCTTGGCCCCCACCGCCTAGCACGTGACAGATGCTCAGCCAGTGCTGCCCCAGTGAATGAATGCGGAGAAGTCATGGGGGAGGGTTCCTTGAATA
Source organism: Nesogale talazaci (assembly GCA_004026705.1). Classification (NCBI taxonomy): domain Eukaryota; kingdom Metazoa; phylum Chordata; class Mammalia; order Afrosoricida; family Tenrecidae; genus Nesogale; species Nesogale talazaci. The sequence continues at coordinate 9,002 of PVJH01026669.1, forward strand.
AAGGCAACTTCTGGAGGAAGGAAGATGGGAAGAAAAAAAAATAACACTGTGAGGGAGACCTAGGGGGTAGCCAGTCTATCTGGATAACAGACCGACCCCATTGGTCCCAAGTGGATATGACAGGAGGGTGAAGGGGTCCGAGACGGGCAGACCCTGGTAAGAGAGACAGATGTTCAGGGTTTTGGAAACTGAGTCTGTGGTGAGAAGACACACATTATGTATTCTCTCTGGTGATGCGCACATTCTTATTGAGTCCATCATAGGCCTGGCACTGTACTAGGTGCTCAATATACAGTGGCGGACCTAACAGGAGTGGTGCCTGCCTTCACGGAGCTTCTAGTCTACCAGAAGAAACTGACATTCAGCTCATTTGTTAACAACTGGGCTGCAGGTGCAGTATATTCTGAGGGCTCTGATGTGGGGTCGGGAAGCTTCCCCGGGAATGAGAGCCACCCAGAGTCCTGACAGGTAGGTGCCCTTCCTCATCCCCCTAACCCCCCGACACCTCCCGTCTGAACCCTAGACCTTCCTGCATGCCACTACTCTGCACCTTTAAGAGGAGTGCCCCTACCCTGAGCAAGGGAGGTTCCGGGCACCCAGCCCAAGGTTGCCAAGGTTACAAGTCATAAATCAATGCTGGCACTCCCTTGGCACTGGGTCCTCCTGTGAACTGCCCAGATGGCAGGCAGGCCTGGGGCTCCGGGGACAGCCAGACACATGGGAGGGGAAAGGCAGGCATGGTAGGGACACAGCTGGGGCCTGGGCCCTGGTAGCAATTGCCCGCCACTGTCGAGAGGCCGTGGGCCAGGGGAAATGCCAAGATGCTTCTAGTCCAGTCCCAGGGACCTTCTGACTTCCTGAACCCCAGGGTCAACCCCCCTCCCCATCTCTGCCAGCAGTGTAAGGAGCCCTAATGGCAGCATCAGGTCAGCAATGGACAGCTAGCCTTGCGGTGGACAGTTCATGCCCATGGGCTGCCTGTGAGAGAAAGATGAGGCTCTTGGCTCCCTGAAACTGATGTAAGGTCACTAAGATTTGGAACCGACTTGATGGCCACGAGGAGGGGTCCCTGCATGACCCAGGTGTCGGAGATGTCCTTTAAGAGCCAGGACCAGGGTTGGTTTTTTTTGTTTTTTTTTTTCGGCATCACTGCCCTGGTGGTGGGTAGGAGGCGTTTTTTTTTTGTTTTTTTTTAAGATGGCCTCGAGGCAGCACCCAGACTGCTCGAGCCAAGCATCCAGCCTAAAAATTCTGCCTGTCTGAAAGTTCCCTCTGGCTGCTGCCCAGACACATTATTTTCGACTCTGTGGAGGACAGCATCTTCCCATCCTGGGCTGGGTGGTGTGGAGCTGGGATGGTGACCCCCCCCCCTTCCTGTGCTTTCCATCTCCCAGAGAGGCAGGCCCGTATTTCTCAAGGTCAATGGGAGAAGATGGAACTCTGTTCTCCTGGGGGTTGCCATCCCTCAGACACCCTCCCAGGTGCTGTGACAGAGGGAACATATGTCACTCTCGCCAGCCACAGTCCCACAGAGCTCGGCTCAGCAGGTCCCTGGCAAGACTGGGAAGCAGGCTGTCTCCAGAGCCTGGGTTGGGTTCTGTGTGGAAAGGTGAGAACAAAGCTCGGGGACCAAGCCCACAAAGGAATCCGAATCTCCAGCGATGCTTCTAGAGGGTGGGAAACTTCTGGCTTATAAGATGCTCCTGGGGGGCTGAGCCCCGGTGGCGTAGCGGTTGTGCGCGGGACTGCGGCCCACTGGGATGGAGGTTCGATTCCAGCAGTGGGGCTGGGCCTCCTACTCCCACCACCGGAGAGCAGTGATGCCCACAAAAAAAAAAAAAAAAAAAAAAAGATGCTCCTGGGTGCTCTTGTCCTCAACGAACACCTAAGACTTTCAGGATCCCCTCTCTCACACGGGTGAGAAAAGTCAGAGCCAGAGAAGGAAACCCAGGTCTTCCAACATTCCAGTGATTTCCACAGGTCCGGCGACGCCACAGTCCGCTCCTGAATAGAAACACCTCCCCCTGCCCGAGTCACCACTAAGCAGAAGGCGACTTCGACGAGGCAGAGTGGGTGAGGGTTAGATAACAGGTAGAACTTTCTAAGAGTAGTTCAAAAAGATTGATTGCCCTTGAGTTAACTCGCAGCAACCCGATGATGCGGGGTTAGAGCCGCCCTGTGGATTTCCGAGACTGACCGCTCTTTATGTATGGGAGTGGAGAACGGCTCACCTTCTCCACACGGAGCAGCCGGGGGTTTTGAATGGGGCGGGGTGGGGGGGGCTTTGACCTTGTGATTAGCAGTCCAATGTGTAACCCAGGATGTTACCCAGCATCCTTACTCTCCAGTGGAGAACCCGAAAGAGTGAGAGGCAAGGCGAGGGAAAGAATTAAGTTATTCAAGACAATGTGAGTGTGTGTGTGTGTGTGTGTGTGCGTGTGTGTGTGTGTGTGTGTGTGAGAGAGAGAGAGAGAGAGAGAGAGAGGGAGAGAGAAGTCAGGAACCAGTTGAAATGTCACAAAAAGATAGCCCTGGCAGAGCAGAGGAGAAAAAAAAGGTTTGCTTGGAGCCCAGAACAGAGGAGCTGGGTTGCTGGAGTACCTTTCCCACTTGCCTGGGGCTCTCCGTTCCAGTCCCCAGCCTCCCTGTGTTCCAGGTTTCTGGGTATCTCCAGTAGCTTTCACTCGGGTCTTACTGCTCCCGATCCTCTTGGCTTCCTTCTTGCTCCCTTGGGACGGCTTCTCTGGCTGCCAGAGTCATTTGCTGCCTCTAATTTGTGTTTAAATTAAAGTTCCCACAAACAGGGGCTTAATGTGCTGTTACCAAGAGTTCCCAGGCACCCTACGGCTCGAGGGAGCTGAGAGGCTGATGGGAGAAGGGCCTTCTGCGCGCAGCTGGGCAGACGGACCCCCCCTGGGCAGTGGGACCTGGGTTGCTGCAGAGCCAGGAGACTCTGGAGCAGCGGTTCTCAACCTTCCCGATGCCATGACCCTTCAATGCAGGTCCTCGTGCTGTGGTGACCCCCAACCATGAAATCGTTTTCATTGCTAGCTCCTAACGGTAATGTTGCTACTGTTACGAATCGTCATGTACATATCTGATATGCGGGGTGTGTTTTCATTGTTACAAACTGAACATAATTAAAGCACAGTGATTAATCACAAAACAACATGCAATTATATCTTGTGAAATATTTATGTGTTTTCCGATGGTCTTAGGTGACCCCTGTGAATGGGTCGATCGACCCCCCAAAGGGGTGGTGACCCACAGCTTGAGAACCGCTGTGCTAACAGCTGGAAGCAAGACCCCTGTTGCCACCAAGCACACTCCCCCTCCCGGTGAGGCCACAGGGGTCAGAGCAGATCTGAGCACCGTGGGTTTTCAGTGGCCAGTTTTTCAGATGTGCGTCACCAGGTCTTTCTCTGACGGGCCTCTGACTGGGTTTGAACCTCCAACCTTTTTCAGATAGCCGCCAAGAGTGCTGTCCATTTGCACCCACTAGGAACCAATCCCCTTGTGGTCTGTAGGCTCCATTAAAAAAAAAAAACATTTTATTGGGAGCCCATACAACTCATCACAGTCCATACCTCCATCCATTGTTTCCAGCACATTTGTACATTTGCTGGCATCATCATTCTCAACACATTTTCTTTCTACTTGAGCCCTTGGTATCAGCTCCTCATTTCCCCCTCCTCCCCATTCCCCCCTCCCTCATGAACCCTTGATAATTTATAAATTACTATTATTTTGCCTTATTGATACACTGTCCAGTGTCTCCCTTCACCCACTTCCCTGTTGTCCGAACCCCAGGGAGGAAGTTATATGCAGATCCTTGTAATCAGTTCCCCCATTCTAGCCCACCTTCCCTCCACCTTCTCGGTATTGTCACTCGCACCACCGGTCCTGAGGGGTTCATCTGTCCTGGATTCCCTGTGTTTCCGGTTCCTAACTATATCAGTGTACATCTTCTGGTCTAGCCGGATGTGTAAGGTGGAATTGGGATCTTGATAGTGGAGGGGGAGGAAGCATTCAGGAACTAGAGGACAGCTGTATGTTTCATCGCGGCTACCTTGCACTGCCTTCTGGTCGATCCCAGCTCCCAGTGACTCAAGGCCAGAGCAGACCTGCTGTGCAGGCTTTCTGAGACAGACAGCCTGGTCTTTCTTCTAAGGAGCAATGGGTGCGTTGGGAACCTAGCATACCAACACCTCCCACCCCACAGAGTCTCCAGGACGCCTTTGAAAACGCGTAGACGATGCGTACTACGTGCCAGTTCCTGATCCTGAGCATTTTATAACTGTTAACTCACCCCACCCTTTTTAAAAGCTTTGTTACGGACATGTCCTGGTGGTGAGGTGGGTTCCCTATGCAGTTGCGAACCACAAGGTGGGTGGTTTGAAACCACCCGCACATCCGAGGGAGACAGATGTGAGTCTCTATAGCCGTAAAGAAGAGCTACCCTCCCAGACCCCGAGGGGGCAGTTACTCTGCTGGATAGGATTGTTGTGAGTCAGAAGCCACTTGAGGGTGACCAGGGTTTGTTTTTTGTTTCACTACTCTTAGAAAGTTCTACTTGAGGGAAAAAAAAAAAAAGAAAGAAAGAGAAAGTTTACTTGTTACTTAACCTCCAGCCACACTGCTGCAATGGAAGTCAAACCGATTCCGCTTGGTGTGACTCAGGGGGTCCTATTCAGGAGTTAAACTGAATGGAGGGGCAGGCAGTTCTAATCTGAGGGCAGGGAGCTTGAATTTTTTTTATCAGCATCATCATCACCTCCCTTCTTAGAATGGTCAGGTCACATGCCCACAGCTTATCAGAGGTGGGTCTAGCTGTGCTTCTCCACTTGAGCCGAGATCTGCCTGCCGCTCCCCGGATCCCTTGATTATGGGATGAGGCCTTGCTCTGAAGTGAAATGGAGACCCTGAGCCACAGCCTCCTCACCGACAGAAGCAAGGATGGAGGTCGCTGGAGGGGAGGGGGCAGGGGTGCTAGGGAACTATAAAGAACCTGCTTGTCAGGCCCCTTCCCTGGGGTCCCAGCCGCAGCAGCTTTCCCACTCTGCCTCTTCCTTCTGTGTGCAAAGGCACTGGAGCCTGGGACCCCTCGTCCCTGAAGGAACACTCCCGGGAGAGCGCAGCCCTTCCTTCATTCTTCCGACTCCACTCTCTTCTCCTGGAGAAGAGGGGCGATGCTCTAACCCAGAGCCCCCCCCCACCTCGGGGGGCCCCTAAGTGGGTGCCTGAGGATCTGACGGGAAACAAGGCACGGTAACACCCACCCCCGAGGTTCCACGGATGACTTAAAAGGCATAGGATGGTTCCCCCAGTGTCACCATTCTTGAGGGCATTTCCACCCATGGAAGCCACACATGTCAGGGAAGGGGGCTTCTTCCCAGAGTTTGCTTGCTATGGTGTCAGGCTGCCAGGTCTTATGTGGGTTGGAAGTGCCAACCTCTTGAGTTGTGCCATGGAAGGAGTTTACAGACAGGAGTCAGGGAGCCAGTCTGCGGTCACAGAGAAGCCACGGTCCCCTGCCTTAGTCAGGCGCGTACCTTAGTCAGGCACGAAGGCAGGTAGACAGCGGGATGCAAGAGCCTGTTCACCCCCTTTCTGTCGGGATCTAAAACCCCACCAGAAGCAAGAGGATGGGGAACCCAGTAATGCAGTCGCCTAGATCCGTCTCCTGAGACATGGGGCAGATTGGGGCCTGTCTAGGCAATGATCCCTGCCCGCCCCACCCCCAACTCCTGCGACTCCCTGCTCCTGGCACCAGGCCTTATCTCGGCTGCTGCAAGCCCCAGCAACTGGTAGAGAGATCGGAGACTTGTCACTAATGGCTTGGCACCTGCAACTCCATTCACAAGGCAGGTAAGATCCAGGCAGAGAGCAACTTGGGGAAGCCGGCAGCCCTGGAGGGGTTGGCGCAGTTGACGCTCCACTTCAGCCGAAAAGGAGGACTTGGGGTGCTGTATGTCATGTCAGGGGGCTCCCCAAATGGAAGATGCTTCTTTTGCAGCATTGGACAGCACTGCCTCCCTCCTCTGGGTGGACTGTGAGGCCCCCTGTAGGGGACCGGAGTTCTGCTTTCTTCTCCCTCCTCCTCTAGCTAGATGCCTCTGAGGTCCAAAAATCAGAACTTCTCCAAGAAGTGAAGGGATAGCACAGGGGTGTCACCCCCAGGTCCCCTCCCACCCCACCCCACCCCCGACCTGGAGCACTTGAAGAGATGACACATGGCCTTCGCTACAGAAGTATTTATTTCCATCATCCACCGCCTCAGACTTTCCATGCAGCCAGTCAGTCACTGGCGGCCCGAGCCCACAATTGGTCTCCAAACCGTCCAGAGGCCGGCCTTTGAGAGCACCTCCTGGAAATGTCCTTTGTTTGGTTCCTCCTGACATGGGGGGCTTGGAAGGAGGGGTGCTGGTGGGAATCAGGGAACCGCCAGTGACTTTATTGCTCCTGGCAGCCATGCTGTGAGCGCTTTTTCCAGAGAAATCTTGATCCATGGTACTCTCGGCTGGAGTCCTTGACAAGAGATGGGAGGAGAGGCTGACAGTGCCAAGGAGGTGGCTGAGGAATGGCCGCCCTGGGAGCCGCCGCTCCGGCTTGCTGGTTCTGATGGGCCATAAAGTCGGCAGCAGAGGCGGCGGGGAAGGGGAGGAGGGACCGCCAGAAAAACAAAACCGGAGTTCCCAAGTGTGGTGGCTGTGCCAGGCCCACCTGGTTTTGTGGTTGCTCCCAGACTCTGGGGCCAGGCGGCTGGACTCCTAACCCCTGCACTCCCACTGGCTCGTCTGGTGATGGAGAAGGGAGAGGTCCGTAGCCAAAGAGTGACTGACCCCAGGGAGAGGGCAGAAGGCGCGGCTTCTTGGCTCCCAGGACCGACCGTCTTCTGTACCAAGCCCAGCCTCAGGGACCGCTCAGGTGGGCTGCCAGAAGTGAGCGCCTGCGTATGAAGACCATGATGTGCTCAAGTGGGTTATTTGTGCTCAAGATCATGTATGAGGCTTGACTTAGCCGGGAGTGGAGGGGGACGTTAACAGGCTGTCCATCGACAACTTTTGATTATCTGCCGGGTTGTCAGCATCACGAGGTCTCTGGCTTGTTCCAGTGTCTTGTTGACAACATCCAGGCCTTCCAGGGTCCTTCCCACACACAGACACACACACACACACACACACACACGGAGCAGCTCAGCAAAGGCTGGGAGGTTGTGGAGCATGGGAGGGGGTTGGCCTTGAAAAGCAAAAAGGGCCCTTTTCTTCCCACCACCAGGCGGGCATGGCTGCAGCAAGGTGTGAGTCGGGGGGCTGCCACTTCCACCTCCTCTAGGGGGGCCGAGGCCGAAGCAGGGGTAGGACGGAGACAAAGTGTCAGAGGCTCAGAAAGATGTGTCGGGCTTTATCACCAGGGCCTAGACGTGTCCAGAACAGAAGACAGGGAAATAAAGGCACCTCCTCACGTCAACGTGTCCCACTGCTGTCTCTGTGAGCTGGGGTGGTACTCCTTCCCCTCTCTGGATCTCGCTTTTGTCATCTCTCAATGGGAAGTAGCCCTCATTCCAGGGTGCAGAGCAGCGGGGTGTGTTTAGAGGAATTGTGGGGCCTAAGGGCTGAGCTAGTTAAGTCAGTGGTTCTCAACCTGTGGGTCTCGATCCCTTTGGAGGTTGAACAACTCTTTTGCAGGGGGTCGCCAGATTCATACCAGTCGCAAAAGGTCAGTGATGAAGTCACAACGAAAATGTCATGTTTGGGGGTGGGGGGAGGTCACCACCACCTGAGGAACAGCATGAAAGGGTCGCGGCCCGAGGAAGGTGGAGAACCCCTGCTCTAAACGGCTGTCACCATTGCACAGTCCCCTCCCGGAGCTAACGAAATGACGAAGCTCTGATGCGGTCACACGTTCTTCCCAGGGTGCCCAGCAAGCACTCATCCGGTCAGATGCTCCTTCACTCAGCCCTTGTTCACAGAGCACGCCCAGCACGCCACGATGTGGTTCTTTTGTATCCGCCTGGCTCCCACCGCGAATGCCGCAAGGAGCACGAACGAGGGCGGGAATGGAACCAGCGTGGCTCAAAGGATGCTGGATAAACCCTTGCCCATGAACAGAATGGACCCACAGCCGAGGTGCCAGACGGAGATGGGGCCAAGACCTGGGGTCAGTCTGGTCTCCATCTTTCCCTTGGCCACCGACCTTCCCTCAGCTCCAAGAGGCTGGAGTCAGGGGCTCTCGTCTTCCATGGGAAAGACGATGACGACTTCGATTTGAACAATTCCAGAGAGGACGGAGAAAGGAGGAAGCGACCCCACCTCGGCATGTATAACAGAGGGAGACGAGGGCAGCTGAGTTCTTGTAATAAATCCAGAAGACCACATAGCCTACGAGCGTGGTTCTCAGGAGTGCGGGCCACTTCCACTGCGAAGACACACCCAGTCGTGCCCACCGGCCTCACACGCTCTGGCCCTGGCTGTAGAATACAAGGGAGGCGGGGGGCAGTTGAGCGGGAGCAGGAAGCCCTGGTCAGAGACAAAGGCCAGGCACTGTCTGTCCTGGCTGCCCCCCAAACCAAACTCGCATTGCGTGCAGGCAACATGGTGGTGGCTCCCAAGCAGGAACTCAAGAAGATAAATTGACCCCAGAAGGTGTGGGGCTGGGTCCCTTCTCCCCTGACAGCTCTCCCTCTGTGTTTTTTCTGGCACAAGAAACATTCTGTCTCCTTGTATAAATAAGGGAAATTTATGTCCGTGTTCCTCCTTCTCCTCCCTGGTGGGCTACAAGGAAGGGGTCTGGGGGGAGGAAGAGAGGCCTCAGATTCCAGATACAAATGTGGAAAGACTTGAGGGAGTCAAGGGGATGCTTGTGCCCACTGCGGCTCTGGCCTCTGGCTCTGCCTTTCTGACCCTCTGGATGGTGAGAAAGGTGGAGACAAGGTGCAGCCCACTCTTTCCCCAGGCCCAGGGGAGACTGGTCTCCCAGGCTGAGAGCCAACATAGACAGAAAGGGCAAAGGGGAAATGGGAGAAATGTGGCTTGCTGCCCCTGAGCATTAATGGAAGAGACATGTGTCCCTCTGCTTGGATAGGGCTGGGTATTTTTGTATTTCTTGGCTTGAGGAAGCTGCCGAATAGGGTGGCGAGAGGATGTCTTGGGTCCAAGTGAAAAGTGACACAATAACGAATCATCTGACGTTAAGCCTATCAAGGGAATGAAATGACCAGGGTTTTTCAAACTGGTGTGAGCTATGGGGTCCTTTCTTTAAGACCCAACATATAACAAAGGTATCCTGATGAGCTTCTGGAGAGAAAGTCAGAGTGGGGATGAGAGCCTCAAATGTCTGGGCCTCCGGCGACAGAAAGGGCTTCGGCAAATAAAGTTCCAGATGGTCTCCAAGGTCCCTCCCCGCTCTGTCCTCCAGAAGAGATTTGACTCCTGCTGAAGAATGGAATCCCAGCACATGGCATGGGTTCAAACCCCAGCTCTCTCACTTACCAAGAGTCTTATCTCACATTGTCTATTGCTTTTTCTGGGTTTTGATTCCTCACTTACAAACTGAAATAGTAGTACTGATCTCAGAAGACTGTCACAAGGATCCCATTAAATAACGGTGCCCATCTTGTCAGGCACTCAATAAATGTTATTATACGTATTCTGATCTGCTGGAGTCCCTGGGCTGTGTAAACAGTTAGCACTCTTGCTTTCTAATCAAAAGATTACAGGGGCTCACTCGGAGGTGCCTGCAAGAAAGGCCTGGCAATCTACTTCTGAAAAATCAGCCATCGACGGGGAGGGAACAAAGCAGTCGAGGTGCAGTGTAGCAATGATGAAACATACAATGTTCCTCTAGTTCTTGAATACTTCCTCTTCCTCCCACCGCCACCACAACTATCATGATCCAAGTTCTAACTTACAAATCCAGCTGGACTGGAGGATGCACACTGGTACAGATAGGAACTGGAAACACAGGGAATCTGAGCCAGGAGAACCCCCATAGAACTAGTGGTGAGAAGGGCGATAATGGAATGGTGGAGGGAAGGCGGGGTAGAAAGGAAGAAGAGATTGCAAGAATCTACATCTGGCCTTCTCCCTGGAAGATGGGCAGTGGAGAAGTGGGTGAAGGGACACATCGTCCAGTGTGAGATAAGACAAAATAATAATAATTTATAAATTATCAGGGGTTCATGGGGAAAGGGGAGCAGGGAGGGAGGGGGAATGAGGAGTGGATACTAGGGGCTCAAGTCGAAAACATACGTTTTGAGGAAACAATGCAGAAAACAAATGTACAATGCTTGACACAAAAAAATGTTTTTAATTAAAAAAAAAAGTGCTTGACACAAAAGATGTATGTGTGGATTGTGGTAAGTGTTACAATGAGCCCCCAATAAAATATTTTTTTTCTTTTTTGGGGGGGATATCACTGCCCTCTGGTGGTGGGAGTAGGAGGACCAGCCCCACTGCTGGAATTGAACCTCCATCCCAGTGGGCCGCAGTCCCGCGCACAACCACTACGCCACCGGGGCTCAGCCCATAAAATAATATTTTAAAAATCAGCCATGGAAGACCCTCTGGAGCACAGTTCTGCTCTGACAGGCATGGGATTGCCATGGATTGGAGTCAATTCTTTAGCAACTGGTTCATGATCTGATGTAATCATGTTGGTGAGTTTAAGTTGCTTAATCTAATGTGAGAAGGTATAGTAGGTAGTCAGGATGATGGAAAATGCTATCACTAAAACAAAAAAGCCCCTTGAAGACAACAGCATGTCAGAAACTGAAGTTTATTTCTCACAGTCGTCTGGAAGGGAGGGGGCTGGGATGGCAGGTTGCTCTGCTCCACCTCACCCAGCAGGCACTTGGGTTCCTTTCATATGGTCACTTTGTCCTCTCAGAGACGAGGTCGAAGCCCAGGGTCGGATGCATCTGGTTCCAGTTCATGAAAGAGAACAGAAATGGCTTACTGCTCTGATCACATCTCCCCCCTCCGATTTCACTCTGGTCATACCTGGCAGGCGGCGGCAGAGACATCTGGGAAGTGGAGTCTCCTCCAGCTGGGTAGCTCCATGCTCAGAGATAACACTATCTTTGTGCAATACGGGCAAAATGGCTTTCTCTAGGAAGGGGAAGTCCACCAAGCAGAAAATCATGTGATTCCTAGTCCAGTGGGTACCATTCATCCCAAATCAGACTTGGAAGCCTCCCTCTGAGAGACTGCCTTTCCATCCATCTCCCTCCTGTGGACATGAAGAACGTTTATGACCCCCTGACACTGGCGCTCTCAATTTCACTCTACCCGCTACCCCTTGTTCCCAGTGACAAGACGTGGCTACAGTTGTGGGGGTAGCAGGGACTGACACAGGAGAGAAAGACTTGACGAGGGCAGGGAGGCCAATCTGAGCATGAGTTTTGTTGCCAGACAAGACCAGTTACCTACCAATCATGTGATCTTAAGAAAGGATGGGATTCTTCGAGCCTCAAATAACTCTTACAGAAATAAAACTAAGGAAGCCATTCTGCAAAGTTGTTGCAGCCTTAAATAAGATAACTTTACTTGGTGGAAGCAACACAAAGCTTAGCCAAATATAAGCTATGACACCCCCCCCCCCTTTCATCCAGCCTGTCTTCCCCTCCTTCCTTAAGAAACACCTGGCGCTCTCCCTTTCCTCCACTTTCCATCCTCAGTCCCTTCCCATCTGAATGCTCACCTCCATTCTCCTCTTCCAGGAAGTCTTCCCACACGGAAACCATCCCACTGGGTTTCTTCCTACCCTGATACCCTCCCTTCCAACTACCCTGTGGTCTTGTCCCAGCCTTGGCCAGTGCTCCTTGTACATTCCCTGCCTGCCCTTTCAGAAAGTCCCAGCCCCTTCTTCAGGAAGCATGGAGCCGATAGGAAGAAAGTTAGGATCTGTCATCAGGCCTATTAGAGATTCAGACTGCCATTATATTATTTTGGCCACTTAGCCTCTTGGGACTTCCGCTTTCCCTCACCTCCAGAGTGAGGGCAGGAAGATGCAGGCTGACAGCCACTCCTGGGGTGTTTTGTGGACCTCCTTCTCCATCCCTCTACCCAACCTCTCTACCTCCAGGAACATGTGCCTCCCAGACAGATATCCGTCCTCTCTCAACACCTGCCCCTCAGGATGAGCTCCCAACCAAAAGGACGTATTAGACTGAGAAAATAATTCCCCTATCACTCAGGACAAAGAAGCAACTTACCCTTTAAGTCTGTGAGCCTGGTAGGGGACCACTGGCCCAAGAGCCCGACCAGAAATCTAGGAAGAACTCAAGTGTCCCAGCTCCCAGGACCCTAGGGTCTCGCTTGCCCTGTCCTCCCTCATCCTCTCCTCCTGCAGCTGTGGAGGTTCAACAAGGTTCAACAGAGATGGAGATGAGAGCACTGCACTGAGATCTCGAGAGAGGGCACAACTGTGCCCCTACCCAACTTTCCTCATCAGAAGAGCAACGACCTTTGTTATGAGCCACCTTTAATTCCCTCTCCCTCTGTTGTGTGCCACCTTCTCCCACAGTGTGCTTTCTCTGGGATCAACATCATTCTAAGTGCTTATTATCAGATTGACATTATTCTAGGGACTCATTTAATCCTTACAACAATGTTGAAGGTAGGGATGATGATCTCCACTTACAGACCAGGAAACAGAAGCACAGAGAGGTTAAGGAATTTGGCTAGGTTCGTGCAACTGGTATAAACCAGAGCTGAGATTCAAAACCAGCAGGCTACCTCCAGAATCCAGGGTCATAACCTCTCTGCTGTAAAAAAGGACAAACAGGGCTGAGCCCCGGTGGCGGAAGTGGTTGAGTGCGGGACTGTGACCCGCAGGCTTGGCGGTTCAAATCCAGAGGCGGCTCTCAGGAGCAGCACTGGGTAGCGCCCACGACCATCAGAGGCAGTGATGCCCCCCCTGCCCCCCCTCCAAAAAAGACATTCTTGAGTAGCTTTTTTTTTTTTTTGGCATCACTGCTCTCCGGTGGTGGGAGTAGGATGCCCAGCCCCACTGCTGGAATTGAACCTCCGTCCCAGTGGGCCAAAGTCCTGCGCACAACCACTACGCCACCGGGGCTCAGCCTCTTGAGTAGCTTTTATGTGCTGTTTAATGCATGTGATATACCAGAGGGCAGTGATGCCCACAAAAACAAAAACAAAAATGTATGTTATATGCATTGTATTTAATCCTCGAACAATACCCTGTGAGACATACTATTCCTATGATTATCACCCCTGGTTTTGCAGGTCAAGAAGCTAAGAGAGAAAAATTAAGGTACTTACTGAAAGTCAAACAGCTAGATCACTTCAGTGCCTGTAACTGCTGCACCTCACTGCCCCTCCCCATCCTACTGCCCAGCTCCCTCTCTGGGTGGGTGTTTGAAGCCCAACTACCTTTCTTCACAAATCTGCCCGACCCCATCTCCCATAATCCTGCTCTCCAGCTGCTCTTATTCATATCATCTGTTCTAGCCCTGCTTTGCCCCAAACCTAAAGTGACCCGATTTTAAGCGGGACACCATTGACTGGGGGTGGGGGGGGTGGGGTTCTTGATTAAAAATTTGGTCTATATGGAGCAACAAAAAATGCTCATGGGACACAAAAATAGTATTGCTATATATTGTAATATCTAATTTTTATTTATTTATTTTTTTTTAGGCATCACTGCCCTGGTGGTGGGAGTAGGAGGCCCAGCCCCACTGCTGGAATTGAACCTCCGTCCCAGTGGGCCTCAGTCCCGCGCACAACCACTACGCCACCGGGGCTCAGCCCTGTAATATCTAATTTTAAAATGCTGCAGGACATTGTTAAATTGTTAAAAAGTGGGCAGTCTGGTCACTTTACCCAAACCCTTTTTCCTTCCCACTCAATGCCCCCAAACCTGTAAGTCCCTCTCCTTCTCTTGTGTGCCCCCTTCTCCCACAAGCTCGTGCTCCCTCTGAATTTCACCCAAAAAAAAAGAGACTGCTCCAGAGTGCTCCCTCCTGAGCCTGCTTCTCTCTCTCTCTCTCTCTCTCTCTCTCTCTCTCTCTCTCTCTCACACACACACACACACACACACACACACCCCAAGGAAGCCACCAAAGTGGCTGAGCTGAAGAGCCAGGAATAAGCCCTTCCTTCTACTCCCCTGCCTCCTGGTGCCATTACTCATCCGGGAATCCCAGGCAAAGAAGGGAGCGAAAGTTCAGAGCGTTCATTTAATATTAACAAATTGAAATGAATTCTTTTAATGCCAATTAAGTTGGAGCAGCCCCTTATTAATAGCAATTTAGATTCATACTTGGGAGAAGCAGGGATGGGGGCTGCGCCAAATGTGCCCAGAATGTCAATGTGACAACTGAGAGGGGAGTGAGAGGCGGGGCCCGGGCCGGGAGGAGGAGCTGGGATACGTTCCCGCAGGAGAACAAGGTCGGCAGCCGCCGGTTTTTAGGAAAGCACACTTGGCTCTTGCTCACAAGGAGGAAGCCCTTTCCTTCTGGGACGGCGAGGACTTAGCAAGTGGAATGATAACATGCCGTTCTCAGGATGTCCTTCCTCTGGAGGCTATCAAGAATTTTCTCAGAGCTGAGATTTACTCCAAACTCCCCTAAGCCTCCCTAAAGAAAAGCAAGCGAGTCCCCAGACTAACTCTCTCCTCTTTGGGGTTCATTTAACGTCAGGGATGGGGAGCCAATAAAATAGGGTCCCCCATCTCTGCCATCTCCACCTTAAGCAAAAGGAAAAGGAGAGGTGAGCCGGCATGACTCTTCTGGGAATCTTCCCCTGGGACGGGAGGGACCCAACAGGCTGATTTAGCTACACCCACAAGTTACCTGGACTTGAGGGAGGAGGGGAGGGAGTTGGCATTTTTCTTAGAGCCTTGAGGAACAAGGATTAAAAATCCAATTCTGAATTTACCAGAGAGTTGTCCAGAATAGAGGCAGGTGGAAGGATCTTAACCATGAACTGAAAAGTTAACATATAAATTCTGTTGTCCCTGACTGGGCCGACCTGGGGATTGGACCAGAAGTGCTCAGAACAGGATGTCTCAAAGAGCCCATTTTCTTCTTTCTGGGCACCCTCCCCAATCCCTAGTTTTTCCATCCCAGGCTGGAGGGAGGTGGAAGACAAGTCAAATGTAATGCTGCAAATTGGGGGTGGGGGGAGCTCTGAGACAGAGTGCAAAGAGTTAGGGAAGGGGGAGGAAATCCATTAAATGGCGACGTTCATCAAAGAAAAACCTTTAAAAGGGTTTAAGCACACAGAACATTAACTTTCCAGGTCAGGCTTTAAAGGGAGACAAAGTAACATCAGAATGGAAACATAATAAACAAAAGTGAGGGAAATGCATAAAATGTTTCCAGTACTTTGTTTCTTCAAAAAGGAAGAGTAGGAATTAATCAAGAGGACTGGTTCCTATCCCCAGCGACCTAAACAATGTAGTCATTTACAAAACAAAAGAGAAATTAACACAAAACTAAAGCCCGCTCCACACATACACACACACACACACACACACACACACACACAGAATAAGGAAGGGGAAAAAACAAATGAAGACACTTAAAAGGGCGTCACGTGATCATTTTAAATTATCAAAATCTTATAGAAAGGAAGGAGAAAGGGGTGAAACGGACATCATGAAAGAAGTAAAACTTGCAAAACATGCGATACAACTTATCCTCAAAGACCAGTAAACTCTCCATTCACACACAGAAAGCTGCTCCCGGGGCAGGAGAGTTTGCATACAGTTAGTACCTCTTCTTTAAAGGGGGAGAAAGAAAAGTGCCACTCACAAGAAAAGTATATTAATCTAAAACGAATCTTTCTCTAAACCTGAAAAGGATTTCACAACAAGAGGACAAAATGATTGTTGTTCTCTCCTCTAAGCAAACTCGGATTTAAATAGTCCACAGGGACGTGAAAGGGGCACCTTGTGAGCAGGTGCCAAAAAGGACGAGGGGGAGGGGCGGGGAAGGGGTGGGTTTGGGGTGGAGGCTATGCTTACCTTCCTCGCCCATGGAGCGCCGACCGGGGGGTGGAGGGACCCCTCGAAAGCTTGCCGGCTGCTTGGAGGAAAGGCGAAATGGGGAATTCGGGTGCCAGTGGACGAATGATGAGGGCGGACGGACTGGGGGTGCCTTCTCCCCTCCCCAGACGGCCAGCCTCCCTCCTTCCCTCCCTCCCTCCCTCCCTCCCTCCGGTACCCAGGCCCAGGGAGCTACTGAAAGTTACAAATTGCTTCGATTATTAGCTCATCCCGGGCGGCCTGGTCATTGGCCAGCCCGGGGCCACGTGGTCCCGCGTACCAATCGATCGAATTTCTAGTTGCAATTCTCTGTCCCTGGGCTCCGGCAAGGATCGGGGGTAGGGTGGGGCGGGGGGAGCAGTGGCGCGGGGACTGGGGAGGGGCTAAGATAGGGGGGAGTCTTCGCCCCTTCACCCTCCCTCTAAGCCCAGAGTGCCGCCCCAGAAGGGATGAGGGAGTGTCTGGGCCGCTGGAGGCGTCGCCCGGGACCGGGGCGGTCTGCCAGTTCCTCGGGCCCGCGGGGCCGCGCTCGCCACACCCACCACGGCGCCCAGTGCCCCGGGACCCCCTAGGACAGCAGCGCGCCCCTCTGGGGACCACTGCCCAGACCGGCACTCCTGGGACCGGGGGCTCGAGCCCTGTCTTCTGTAGATCGCACTGCATGCCGCGCCTGCGTCCTCGGGGGCGCCCCCCACCCCCACCCCAGGGCCGACTTGCGCCGCTCCGGGAATAGTTTGAGAAACGGACAAACTTTTGAGTGGATGAAAGACAAGAGGAACCCGTCTGGAGCAGGTGAGCCGGACCCAGGAGGGGTGCGCTTCGCCTGGGAACCATCTGTCCCTCCTGCTCTCTATGGCCCTCTCCTCTCCCCCAGCGCCCCGAAGACAGACAGGCGGACAGCAAGACCCGAAGACACACAGACAGACAGACGGAGGCACACACACACACACACACACACACACACACACACACGCTGAGGGGCTAGGAAATCGGGCGTCTGTCTAGAATCTCAGCCTTTTGCTCCCCTGAGATTAGTGAGTCCCCTGGGGACTAACGCTGCAGCTGCGGAGAGGGAGGGAGGAGGGGTCAGACAGCACCACTTCGGAGACTAGGGCAGAGGGGAGAAACGGGGGACCTGGGAGACCCCGAATTTCGAGTGAGATTACTTCTTTCTCTAGGCGCAATTTGCGGAAAGTTCAGAGAAGTTTGGGAGGGAGGTGGGGAAGGCAGGATGGCGAGGGCGGGCCCTTTGCTACCAGGAGAGGGTGCGTTTCCTGGCTTCCCAATTGGGACTGAGTCCGGATCGGGGATCCCAAATCGAGTCAATCTAGTCATCCCTTCGAGGCGCTTAGAGATCCTCCAGGGGTCCCCGCGGGGCTGGAGCGAAGTACCCCACTGCAAGCAGGGGAGTCTCTGACTCTGGGCTGCGGGCCAAGTGCGCTGGGGCGGCGGGGGGGCGGGAGGAGCAGAAATGGGGAGGTGAACAGCTTTTGCCAGGGACCGCCTACGCCCTGAGTGCCCAAGACCTCCTGCTGATTTTAAATTAGCTGTGACCTGAGAGAGAAGGGCTCTCAAATCTCTTCTTTATTCTATCATTTAAAATCCAATTGGACTCACAGGGCCATTTCCCTAAACTGAAGTCGAGGGTATATTTCCCACACCGTCCACTCCAACACACACTCCAGCCCCCTTTCCCACAGTCTCCAGCTTCCAAAGGCGAGAGAGAGAAGTGCCTGCCGCCCCCCAGGAGATGAGCGTGTGGAAGAGAGATAGGGGACCTCTCCAAGCTGAGTCAAGGGCAGAGGGTAGGCTCAGAGACGGCAGCTGGGGGTGGGGTGGGGTGGAGGATAAAGACAGCGTGGGTGGGCGTTGTGGGACGCAGCGTGGGAGGACTGGGGGGCCGCAGGAGGGGGGGCAGGTTGGGGGAATGGGCCAGGGCGACACCGCTGCAGGTGCAGCCCAACCGCTCAACAGCCCTGGGTGCATTCCAGGTTTCCAGGTCTGTCTCCTCTGGGGAAAGCACTGCCAGGAGCCAAGCGGGTAGCAGACTGGGATCACATCCTAGGGAGAGTGGGGCAGGAACGGTTCCTCAGTGATGTTGTCCCATGCCCCAACCTCCACAGTTCACAGGGGCCTGTTCCGCCAGCAGCCGCCAAGCCGCCCAAACCTTTGTGAAGGCTGCTGCAGAGCTGTTGGCTTCTGCTGTCCGGGGACCTGCGGCCACCACTGCAGCTCCGCAGGTCTTGGAGCAGACCTGCCTAGCTAGGAGCTCTCCTGGAGCCACCCGACCTGGTCTCGGGGGAAACTAGGGTCTTATCCTGTGGCAGGTGTGAAGAAGACCAATATTCAAAACATACCTCTTTCCCTTTTCCTCTGGCTGACCTTATTTTTCTCCAGCCTGGAGGCGTGGAGTGGAAGGCCTCATCCCTCCTCATTCCACCTAACAAGTCTGTTAGGCTCCCCAACCTTTTCTGGGGTCCCCAATACCCCTCTGCCACATTTCTATGGTGTTCCCGCCCTGCCCTCTTTCTTCTCAAGATTAATGGAAGGACGAGAGGTGTCCTAAGCCTGTGGCAGGGAGCTGTCGACCCAGCCACAAAGTTTCAACCAGGGGAGAGTCTCCCCAATCTTGGACTGCTGGGACTGCCCCCAAGTTTAAGGACTTGGGGAGAGGTGGCATGAGGGATGGTTGGCCCTACACCAACCAGAAACTGGACCCGTTGAATGCCTAGGGCCGTTGTATGCTGAGAGGGATTTGGGAACAAAGGAAGACGGAAAGGTCATGGAAAATAGCCCCAAAGGCTGGAGATGTCCAGAGCAACAAAAGGGGACGGAAAGAAGAGGAAAGATGCAGAAAGGGACTCCCTCCATAGGGAGCGGGCAGGGCAAGGTCGGGGAGAGGACACTGCCGAAGGCCAGCGCTGGGAAGCCAGGTGAGGTTGGTCTGTTTCTTCGTGGGAGAATCTGAGCAAAAAGAAAGGAAGCCGCAGAGAAGGTGAAAGAATGACGCGGAGGCAGGGAAACAGGGGAGAAAGGAAACTCAAGGATTGGACTGCTGAATTGTGCAAGGTGTCGACTGTGTCCTGATGAAACTGTCAAAAAAAAGGAGGGAAGCAAAGAGATGGAGAGAGAAGAAGGTGGGAAAGAAGGAAGCAGAAATAGTAGAGAATAAAAAAGCAAAGGCAGGGTTGAAAAAGGGAAAATGCTGAAAAGGGAGGGCAGAAGGAAAGTAGACAGCGCATCCCTACTCTAGAGGAATGGGTGGAGAATAGAGGGGAGGCCTGGTGGAGTCCCCGCTGGGGTCCCTGCAGAGGCGTGGCACTGCAGCGCTGACTCAGCCACTGCTGAGCAGGCCAGGCAGGTCGAGGAAGGCCTGTTCTCTGCGTCCAGCTTTTTCACAAAGCAACTGACCCGTGCTGGGCAAGTCCCTCTCCAAGCCAGGAGCTGGGGAGCGGAGAGGGCTGTGGTCTAGTCCTGGTTCCAATCCAGGGCAGAGGTGTGGGTGTGTGGGGGACAGAAGAGGGAGGGGCTGGTACGCAGAGGCCTCCCCTGCCCCCCACTGGGGGCCTGCTCCCCGAATGCACCCCCAGAGGTCATCTGAGAGCCACCCTCTTTTGCTCGTGGGTCTGTAACTTTGGGCCTCAGTTTGATCACCTGTCCAAGGAGCCCTTTGCCCTGGAGGCTTTTTCTGTAGCTTGAGCAGGTGAGAAATGGGTGAAGATAAGATCTGGCCTGCTTTGGGAAAGGCAGTTTCTCTCCTCTCCCCCCCCCCCACCCCACTCCCCCTACACACACACCAAATTGGTGAGAAGACAATTCCTCTTCAGCCATCCTTATCTCCATCCCTGCCAAAGAAAGCAGAAAACTGCCTTCCTGATCAAGGGCGTGTCCAGCACGATGGGCTTGGAGAAATCTCTAAAGCACTTGCTCTGAGGCCGTCCAGCCCTGGAGGAAACGGAGGAGAAATCTCAGCCTTGGAAGAGAATGAGGGCATTCCCTGCCAGGCCAAGTAAGGGGAGCACTGGTGTGTAGAACATGTCCGTCTCGCTGAACACACACACGCACGCTGGCAAAGTGGCGCTGGCTCTAGCCTGCTGAGCCTGCCTTTCAGCGTGTTGTGAGGTGCACTGCTTGTTTCTGCCCTTTCATTCAGAGGGCTTTTAAAGAGCCGGTTTGGGGGTGGGGTGGGGGGCCCGCCACGGGGAATGAAGAGCTGATACCAAGGGCTTAAGTAGAAAGCAAATGTTTTGAGAACGATGAGGGCAACAAATATACAAATGTGCTTAGCACAATGGATTTTGTGTGCGGATTGTAATGAGTTGTATGAGCTCGCAATAAAATGATTTTTTAAAAAGTCAATTGGACAGCTCCTTTGTCTCTTAAAGGTGGGTTTTTGAAGCAAACCACTGTCCACCAGGACACAAGGAATAACCTTTCCAATTCCATCTAGCATCTCCAGGGAACGTCGAACTGGAAACCTTTCCTCCTTTTTCCTAGCTTTGGCTGTTATTTATTTTTCCTCCCCTCTGCCTTCCTCCCACCCTCCCTCCCTTCTTTTGGGTGGTTTCTCTCTCTCTCTCTCTCTCTCTCTCTCTCTCTCTCTCTCCCCACCCCCCACCCCCTTTCATCACGTCCATGCTGGAGATCTCCACACCATTGTATCCCAGGCCATGCTAGCATGACCTTGTCAGTCCCCGGTCACCGTGGGGGCAGAGACTGGGATTAGAAGGTG
>PVJH01026670.1:0-29757 GCA_004026705.1 Nesogale talazaci
ATAACATCCTTGTTGTTGTATGTACGTTTCTCTACCTTCTATTTTCTTAAATTGTAAGGCTTGATTAAATAGAAATGTTGAGAAAAGAATATTTTATAGGTGGCATGTTCTCTTATTAGTTTGCCCATAATGTCTGATTTTCTCTCCTTTTGTGATATTAACAACTGATGATATGTGATCACTTATGCTTATGTGATGAATTGTCCCCGTAGAGTTACTAAGCATCAGGGGGAAAGGAAATGCTGGTTAAGGTATTTATTAAAATTTAACAAAAATATTGTTCAATGCCAAAATATTGTTTAGTGGTAGTGCTAACTAGGCTAAAAGCCATCTCTTTAAAATATGCTCGCTGATATTGTTTATCTTCTTTATGTTTTGCTTATTGATGATGGAGGTTGTGGTTATAGTGGTATAGAAAATACCACCAGTGACTTCTGCATGAAACTATCTTAGATTTAAAGTTTCACTAAGCCTCAGTTTCTCAGCTGCAAAGTTCATAGCAGGGGTTGCACATTGCCTGGTACATCTTAGGTTTTTTGATTTTTGATTTCTTCCAGTTTTTCATGTGTAAGGGAATATATATATATATATATATATATATATATTTGGACATGTTTTGATAGATTTTATCATCTTTTTACCTTTGCAGTACCTTCTGCTCTAAGGGGAAAATCAGGATTATTGAGCACTATGCATGTGCCAGCAGGAAAAATGTTAGCCTTGTTTCTCAAAATGAGCAGCACTACTCCATCTTGGGCTCTGAAACGATACAGGGAGGACTGTGAACGCAGATACCTACACTTTATCCTGGATTGTGGGCTAGAGGACAAGTTTTTTCATTGGCAAGGGGATGCTGAGTAACTATTTTTCTAAAATGGGATCACAAAAATTGTTGTGAGAAAATTCCAGGAATGCTGAAATTGCTCATATTCTGCATACCTCTTCATTTGATGAGTTAGCTCTGCTTTTGAAGTCAGGCTTCACTGTCCTTGGAGCCAGATTTTCCATGAAAATCATTGATATGGCAGAATACGTTTATTTTTCTCTGGTCTCTGAGAGCTCCTTGTTCTCAACTTCCAGAACTTGAAGGAAAGATTGAAATTGAAGATTGTGTAAATATGTCATACATGAGTGTAGTATTTTGTGGTTCAAAAGAACTTTATGTGACAGTTTTAGAGAAGACTGCGCTGTGACTTATAACTTAACCAATTCACATCTCAATTGGGCTTTGGATCTCTAAAAGAAAATCCACTACCATCAAGTCACTCCTGACTCATGGTACCCCTCTAGGGCTGGATAGAACTGCCCCTGTGCCTTTCTGATACTGCCATCTTTTACAAAAGTAGAAACCCTCATTGTTTCCCTATGGAGTGGCAGGTGGTTCCTAAATGCACGTAACCACTACATCACTAGGGCATCTGGGCTTTGGCTATTGAATGACAATTCTATATATACTTTGAAGCAAGCAAGGAAAATAAATTCACTTCTCCAATTTTACACATCTACCTTATATGATACATTTCTATTTCATACCTACCTTGAATAACTGCTGTTTTATATTTTAATTGGTTTCTATCCCATTCTTCCTGCTTTCTCACCATCCCACTGTCTTGCATGTGCACTCCAATTCTTGCCATACCTTATGTTTGGGTTTTATTTTTGAATGGATAGGTTGTTTTTTTGGCCCCTGCCACCATCCCCAGCGGTTCTTGCCTTTGTTTCTTTCGGTGATATCATTTGCTGAGTATGCACAACAGGTGTGTGCACTACAGGTATGTGTACAGTAAGATGTTATTTTCTGAGGATATATATATATATATATGACTTCGGAGGTAGAGATTATTTTATATAGTTTTCAAATGAGAAGTGGATTTCTGCTTATTTTTTAAAGCTTTGTCAATCTCTCCTAATTCCCTTATTTACTTCTAATAAGTACTAGTCTAGTAGTGTTTGCTTGTGGATGTCCGTAGATGATACTTATTGTAAAATTTTGAGAATGTACTAAAATATTTTCCACTTCGATGTTTTTGCATGGTGGGTATGTGTGCATGGACACACGCATATATTGAGTGATTGTATTCATTTAGTGCAAAATCAAAAAGTAAATATACATTAGTAAATCAAAGAAATGCTCAGAATTCTATTGTATCTGTCTACTCAAAAGGTCTCTTTGGAAGACTTGTACTCAGTGCATTTCAAAATTATATTGTCGTTCATTGCCTTTTTAAAATAGACCACTATTTTTGTGTCCTACAACAAATATGTAAAGGATTGAGATGAATATGCAAGTCTCAGATCATCAAATAAACTATTTAAATATGAAAATAATTTAATACCTGTGATTTTATTTATTCAATTTCATTAAACCAACTTCATCCATATTAAAACACACAGATGGACATTGTATCTATAATAACTATTCAAATTAAAAATATTAACCTAAGATATTTTATAAACTTTATTTGCCTGGGATTATGAGGTTTTTTAATTAATAACTTTGCTTTGCCAGGAATTATGAAGTTTTTTTCATTAATATTTAGTTTTGCCTCTTCACTACAGGGACTTCAAACTAATCATGCACAAAGTGCATCCATCCAATGCAATATCTTTATTTTTATATTACTGAATATTGTGTTCATACTATGCTTTGATTGACCAGGTTGGATAACTAGCCTAACTTCCTTTCATTCCCTCTCATAGTCAGCCTATCTGTAACACAGATCAAGTTATAGTGACACAGCATTGTCACTTTAATTTTATAATCATATCTTGAAAAGTTTCTAGAATTACTGTCACATTCTGAGTCAATATACTTTCTTTTACCTGAATTTCTGGAATATATTCCTTGGCTGTGCAACTAACTCCATGCTCTCATTTCATCATTTCAGGAAGCAATTATAATGATTTTTTCAATGTATAATATTTGTCACTCCTCTAAAATACCTTATTCACTTTCTTTCTATTAGAGAAGAAAGTCCAAATTTTTCCATCTTCATCTTCCTTTGATTGGCCTACAAACATATTCCTTTTACATGATAAATCTTTAATTCTCTAAAATGAACTACCATTTTTGGCCTTTAGACACATTACTTTCCCCATTTTAAATACCCTTTGTCATCTTGTAAGTTTTTATATCTCAACTAAAAATTATCTTCCCCATAGGAAAACTTTCTCAGGCCAACCCCTAACAAGTCTGTATTATGTGTCTCTGTCATATCATAGATTTTATCACACTATATCATATTAACTGTCTCTCTCACTAAAGTGCAATCTCCCCGACATAACTATTTTGTTCACATCTATAGCCCAGTACCTCAGACACTTGCTGTCATTGATTATTACTTTTATGTAATTACCTATTCCTTGACAATTAGACTAATCTTTCCAAAGTAACTTATTGTTTAATTTTCCTAAATTAAAGCTAGTTTTGTGTGTAGAATGGAATCTCTTCCTATAAAATGTTCTGCAAACACTAAATGTTCTATAATATTTTAATAAAACATTCGCTATAACTGAAACCCTGGTGGCATAAGGGCTTTGCTGAAAGCTAAGCAATTAGAAACCATCAACCTCTCCTTGGGAGAAAGATCTGGGGGTCTACGCCAATAAAGAGTTACAGTCTCAGAAGCCCACAGGAGCAGTTATTCCTTTCCTATAGGGTCACTATGAGTTGAAATAGACTCAATGGCAGTGATTTTGGTTTAGTATTCAAAATAAAGAAAAATGTACAGTTTTTCTGTAGAGAAAGTTAAATCTTTACATACTTTTCAGTCTTTAGATAATGTAAAATAATATCTGGAAATGCATCAAATGTGTAGCTGACTTTTGTCTTCTATGCTACACAATTCTTTTTTGTTTGCTAAACTCCCTCCAACTTCCCAGCACTTCATTTTCATAAAAGGAATAAGAAAGTAAGCTGTATATGTAGGCAACTGTGTGTGTCTAAGTGATCCAGATGGCGTTTGGAACATAATAATTAACTTTAGAGAACATTCTATAGGAAATATTGAAGGGCAAGTAATCTCAATATTTGAAGTGGTTTCATGTCATTTATTTAAAAATTTTTCATATGTATCTAGGAGAATTGTTTATTTTTTATGGGAGTTGAAAAATCCATTAAAACTAAAAGAAAATTTCAAAGGATTTTTCACTACATTCCTGACATGTAAAAAAAACTTAGACATCATCATTCCTATTCTAAAAGCAAGAAAAAGCTGAACAACAACTTATTTTCTTGGACTCATCAAAGAATTGAGATTGCAGGGCAAGTTTCCTCCAAAATATGAAGACAGAGAAATGAATATGTAGGGTAAGTTTCCTCCAAAACATGGAGACAGAGAAAAAAACAATGTAAAGTCAAAGCTAACCTGTAACAGAACAGGTTACAGGTTCTGCTAACATGTAACAGAAGCTGCTAGAGTCAAAAACTGGGAAGAAGACTTACATGACATTTTGGATAAATTGTAGGGGTTTAGCATAGACTTAGAGTGAGAAGCACTTGAGGACCAAAGTTTTAGCACCTCTACCCTCACATTTTCCTGTCATGTTCCAAGAACCTTACATCCTCTTCTCACAGTGAAGAATCAAGAAAATTTCTCTGAAGAAAAATGTGTCCAAAAAATACCCGTTGAGTAATATACTAGAGACCTATAAAATACTTTTTACTAGAGACCTCCCACCACTTAACAGAAAACATTTACCCAATTCCAGCACCCCTCCAATCTTCCTGTCTCACTGATAAGTGAGAGTAAAATGCTAGGGTTATAAACACATAGTTTAGGGTTATAAACCTATTAAAATTGTGGTGTTTACCAAGATTATAAAATACATGCCCTCTAGCAGATACTACTGTCACAGTAACAAGACTATTATAATAACTGATTTGTAAAATGTTTCAAGATGTTCACTAAAACACAGCTACTAGAGAATCTTAGAATTAACAAAGGAAAAAAACCCAACAACCAAATAAAGCATAAAACTAAAACAGGAATTTGAAGCTTTGGGCAAATCAAATTGAGTAAAGTAGCTGTTTGCTTTATGTGAAATTCATTCCCATCATCTCCATACCTGCATAATTACTGAGGAGTACACATCTGAAGTGGTAGTTTCTCCTAGTGATTTTGGTTCATTGTAGCATCATGAAACAGAGGCCTTAAAATTAAGCATAGTTACAGGGGAAAGTGTATCCTCTCAGGTTACAGACCCAGGTCACAGAATTTCTAATCTGTTTTAATGTGAACAATAACTTGGTAACAGTATGACAATGGGATGGGCAGATCCCGTGCAACTAAATAAAAACCCCTTCCTATTAGCCCCTTTCTCTTTTTCTATGCACATTATTATAAAATCCCTATACAATTTTGCCACTTTACCTTTTGCCTCTAGTGTAGCTTAGGGCCTCATATGTATAGTCAGATTTTTTATATTAATTCACACCTGAGAAGGTTCACATTGACGAATAATACAAGGATGTGGAAATGAATGAGGAAGACATTCCATACCAGAAATTACAGGAGATTAAAGAGATAGAATTCCCAGCAATTATCAATATTGAGTTGGATCCATTACCTTACCTATATAGCAATCATAAAATTGACTGCCTGGGTCACCAAACGTGGAATTCATTTGATTCATTTTACAGGTTATACTGCTGCTGTGTTCAGGTTGACTAGAGAAACAAATTCATTGACACTCGTGTAATAGGGAACTTTATATCAATAAGTAATTATACATCAATATAGCATCCCAGCCAAATTCTGATCAAGCCCATAAATTCTCTATCAGCCCCATAGTCCAATATTAGCTCCTGAGTTCCTCTTCAGACTCACGTAGCACATGCAATAATGTCAAATGCAGGAAGATCACAGGACACTCGGTGGAAAGTCCTGTAGATCCACCCCCAACCTCTCCTCCTGAGTGGGATAAACAACAGAAATTATGGAGGAAAGGAGACTGTGTTTAGTGTAAGATATGAAATTGATAATAATTTATAATTATTAAGGGATAATGAGGGTGGGATATGGGGAGGGAGGGAATAAATGAGGAGCTATACCAATGGATCAAATAGAAAGTAAATGTTTAGAAAGTCCTGTGGATCCAATGGCAGTGTCTGCATCTCCAAGGCACTGGCTTATATCAGTGTAGCTCCATGTGACTTGTCAACAGGATTGTGTAGCAGAGAGAGAGAGAGAGAGAGAGAGAAAGAGAAAGTGGCCTGCTCTTCTAATGGCATCATTATCAGAAGTGGCCAGTTTCTGATACACACATCAAGGATTCAATAGGCAGTTATACAGCGATTATTATTATTTATTATAATAAGATATGGAGAGCATGAGAGAGAGAGGAACAATAAAAGTTGGACAAATATTACATCAGGATGACATGCTCACCTCCGCCCTGCTTGATGATACACATGGAGAGAGTGGAGGAAGGGATTACATGATGAGGGAGAGCGTCCCGCGTTGAGGGGCAGGAAAGAGGCAGGAGAGAGAAAGCCTCTATCCTACGTCCCATCCCTGTATACCCTCTGGAGCCAAGCCAGGCCCTAATTACAGGCTAGGACATAAATCGCAGGAAGGGGTTGTGCCATATGGACAAATTATAGGAAACGAAACTATTAGGGTCCCCTGTGATAAGACAAGACCCCAGACTCCTGGATTTGACTAAACAAGTTAGGCTAGAGATCATTAACTTCAGCATGTGAATCTGCCCACAGGCTTCAAAGGAAGCAAACCATCATCCTAAAAGCAGGGGAGTTAGCTCTGTTGTGAGACAACACAAAGGCCTCAGATAACTGGGAACCACAGGGAGAACAGCTAACTTAACTTCCACACCAAATGCTGGTAAATAGTTTGCTTAATATTTTGGAGTATGTATGTAATTGTGGAAAGGTTCTGTCTTCATCCCACAGCAGAACCAAGAGAAACAAAGTTCTAAGAATCTGCATGAGAAGGCCACACCCAAGCAGAGTCATCATTGGCTATGACCTAATTGACATGCTAGACTTCACCTCCTCACTCATAATGCCCTTAAATTGATATGAGATTATGTAACTACCACAGACCACACCTTGTCAAAATGACACTTTTACACAATGCTTTAGCCATATATAATTTTTAAACAAAATAGTAACAAATTCAAATCTGGACCAAACAGGCTAAAATGAAAATTCATATAACTCAAAATGCATCAGCCTCATTTAAACATAATATTCAATAACTGAGAAAGACAAAATAGTCTATACTTAACAATTGTAGTTATGCGAACACCTATACTATGATTCTATAAACCTATGAATATATTATCCCCACATATAAAAGTTTGCAAGCCAGCCACTTCATGCCTTTATCTGCCCAATTTTGGGTATCCAGTTTCTGTACTGAGCACTTTCATCAACCTAGTGCTCTTAGGTACAAGTATGTTCTTTGATGTGAATAATTTCAGTTGGGACCTTGTGAGTCCACACCCATAAAAAAAGTCAAATTAGTACAGGCTATCCATTAAGTCGGCAACAGTATGCACAAATTCACAGGATCAAAAATCTTATCCTCATCTGGTTAGGTTCTGGTAAACTCAGTGTAGGCCACCTCACTTAACCTCAACAGAGTGCCCATTTGCCCCTTTGCCTTTCAACCACAGGTCCCTTCACAAATTTTCAACAACTCTAGTCCCATTGGGCTAGTTCCTGAACTTCAGACCGGCCAACCTGCTCTCCTCCTTTCTTCTAGTCCAGTGGTTCTCAACCTTCCTAATGCCATGACCCTTTAAAACATTTAATTCCTTATATTGTGGTGACCCCCAACCATAAAATCATTTTTGTTGCTACTTCATAACTGTAATTTTGCTACTGTTATCATTTGTCATGTAAATTCTGATATACAGGATGTCTTCATTGTGACAAAATGAACATAATTAAAGTATATTGATTAATTACAAAACAATATAATTATCTATTATAAAATATTTATTTCTAATTACAAATAAATGAAATTTTGTCTTGAAACATGGTGTAGCATGGGTAGCAGTCTGCATGCTGGGTACTCATATGTGGGTATATCTGCATATGGGTCGACCCATCTGGAGACAGAGATGCAGTGCCTCAGTTCCTAAAGCCATTGGAAATATGTGTTTGCCAGTGGTCTTAGGTGACTCCTGTGAAAGGGTCATTCAACCTCCCCAAGGGGTCACAACCCATAGGCTGAGCATCGTTGCTCCAGGCCCTGTAAACCAGGTCCATTGGTGTCAGTAGCCAGACTCAGTCCATCTCTATATTGCTGCATTTCTCCCACTTCTACCCAAAAAGTGGATCCAGGTGGTCACCTATCAAGCATTTCAAGCTATCCACAGGTTCCTTTTAACATTCAGTTCTTGATAAAAGAGTTCCTTGACAACTTCAAATTTTACCAGCTTCAGGCACAAACCACTTGTACAAAATTAAGAAAGAAAAGGTTTTCTTTTTTTTTCTTCAGTCTGTCAACAGCCCACTAGGCAAGTCACTTTGAATGCAAATGTCCTGAGCATTCCAAAGCACTGGGCAGGGCTTATCTTTTCAGGACCTTCTTTGCAGCATGCCCTAACCCATTTAAAGATTTGAATTAATGACTAAAGGCAAGTGTTCTTACAAGTTCTGTATTTTCATATTTCCTAATAATCATTTCTATCAATCATTATAGCTATAGCAATAAGGAAAATATATCAGTATAAATGCAGTAGAATCAGATCACAAACTCGATTCTTAAAACACTGAAGTTCAACCCTTATCTATCTTATCTTAATTTTTATCTATACTATTCCATTGAGAGGCCTCTGATTGCATCAAGCCAGGGCCTGACTTTCTGTCAGCAATTTTCACTAAGCAGCATGGTCTCTGAGAAATTCAAGGGGAAATTTCACCTCATGAGCTCAAAAGATACATCAATCACATTCATTTTTTGCCATTTCAAACAGGAATAATCAAAGACAACCACCAAAGAAAATAATAGTAACTAATTTCCCATATTCTTTCCAGAAACTACATGACCATATCTGCCTTCTGATTAGTCAAAGAGGAAAAACTACAATGAGGCAGAGGCCAAACAATAATCCACGCTCCATTTTTATTATTTGTTTCTCTAGTACCCCACTCCCAAGGTACCATAATGTTGACTTAAGAAACAAATTCATTGACACTCATATATGTGTAAGAGAGAACTTTATATCAAGAAGGAATTATGCATCAATAAAACATCCCAATCCAGTCCAGATAAAGTCCATAAGTTCAATATTAGTCTATAAGTCCAATATTAGCTCATGAATTCTTTTTCAAACTTATGCAGCACATGTAATGATGTCAAATGCAGAAAGATAACAGGCTGATGTGTGGAAAGTCCTGTGGACACAATGGCAATTGATCCATCTCAAGCTTTCTGCCTGCCATCAGCACTGCTCCATGTGACTTGTCAACAGGAATGTGTAACAGAGGTAAAAAGAGAGAGACTAGCCCACCTGTTCTGATGGAAGAATCAAGAAAGATGAAGTTCTCAGAATCCTCATGAGGAGGCCACATCCATATAGACACATCATGGGCACCTGTTGACAGAATAGTTTCCACTCCTTCACTCATAATGTTAGGATTCTAGAGGTGGGGTATACCTCAGTCCTTGGTTTCCCACAAGAAAGAATTCATGCCAAAGCCTGGTTTGTGATTCAAGTGAGTTTTACAAAGGATAGAAATATTTTTAGGTATTACAGTAAAGAGAACACAAGTCAGAGAGAGAGGGGGAGGGAGAGAGAGAGAGAGAGAGAGAGAGAGAGAGAGAGAGAGAGAGAGAGAGAGAATACATAATACAACTGCGCTGGACTGT
This sequence comes from Nesogale talazaci, assembly GCA_004026705.1. Classification (NCBI taxonomy): domain Eukaryota; kingdom Metazoa; phylum Chordata; class Mammalia; order Afrosoricida; family Tenrecidae; genus Nesogale; species Nesogale talazaci. Next base: position 9,843 of record PVJH01026670.1, read on the forward strand.
GGCGCAGCCATGCTGAGCTGTGTGTAGTAGCTTCTAGGAGAGCAGTCTCAAAGTTTTTGGCATTTTCATCCCCCTCACCCCTTTGGGAGGGATGGTTGATGATACTGGTTAACCCCATTAGCTGACTTAAGCCCACCTAGCCTGGATGGTGTCCGACCAAGGTTTATGGGCTTCATGTCTCATAGACCTGAATGTGAGCATACCCTCTGGCCTTAAGCAGCTTCCAGCTTTTTGTAAGGGAGAAGGGAGGCTTTGGCATGTATAAGGACAACCCCTAGTTCTGCGTCTAACTTCCTAACAATAATTCTCTCAAGTTGGCATGAGATTGTGTAAATATCACATTCCTATACAACTGAAATGTGTACTACCTACATAACTATGCTTCCAAGGGGCATTTGATAACATACCTCATGGAGGAGCACCAAGTACGTGTTACTAAGATGATTTCATAGGATCTCTGCTGTCCTCATAATATACCTAACAATGATGGACATCTTTTCAGGATAGGACATATCTGTTCACATTGGAAGAGAAGATGCTGTATACACTTGAGATACACTTGATAAAAGACTATTGGGACACATTTGGAAGAAGATTCAAGTGTTCAAGTATACAGCAAATATATCCACTCTGAGCAACGTATCCACTTTACTTCACACTGACATTATTAGATAAGTATTCCATGTACTTTACCATTCACAAGCAAAGGAACTTATAAAAAAGTGAATGGCCAACTAAGGATGTAACCAGAATAAACCCACTGTGGAAGTTATATAATCTATTGTCAACCTGAGGAATGGGTGGAGTACAACCTGTGAATCAGGCCATAGCTTGATGACCTCATTTGGAGGAATGAGGGAGATAAATATCTCAATGAAGGCTAGACACTTTCTGCTTCATCTTCCTGCTGAGAAGATGCATGGAGCAACAATGATGGAACTAGCGCTCTGGAGCTGGAGGGCCCAGCCAGCACTGTGATGCTTCCACTGCCATAGGATCCACAAGACTTTCCATCCACTGGCCCATGATTTTCCTATATTCAGCATCATTGCATGTGTTATGTGAGTCTGAAGAAAAATGTATATACTGGTATCAGACATAGAGGCTAACATCAGACTTATGGACTTGATCTTGGCTGGGATTTTTCTCAATACATAATTGTTCTTTTATATAAAGCTCTTTCTTATACATATATGAGTGTCTCCCTGGATTTGTTTCTCTAGTCTAACCAGACTAACATGCCTGCAAAGAAAATGCACATATTGCCTTACAGTTTTATTCTCCACTACCTTTTTGAAATGAAATAGTTCAATAAGACATAAGATAAACATAATCCAAAGAAAATGCACATATCGGCTTACAGTTTTATTCCCCACTACCTTTTTGAAATGAAATAATTCAATAAGACATAAAGTAAACATAATCTTCTCTTGGTGGGGTGGAAATGGATATTAGAGGGGCGATATTCTCAATTTCAGGAGTGGAACATCAACCACACATATACAGATGAAGGGTGGAGGTTTTTTAGATCACCTCCTCACCAAATGGGTAAATTTGTTTTTTTAAAAGACCAGACAACTGGGAAACATAACAGGATGGTATATTTCTGTCAGAGAACCAGCCTCTAACATATCATCATGGGTCTGGTAGGTGCAATTGTACAGCGATAATTAAAGATTATATAGCAAAATCAGACATGTGATGCAGAAATAATGGAGTCAGACACATTTCATGGTAGCATGCAAGCTCACCTCAGCCATGCTTGGTGGTCCATATGGAGAGAGAGAATGACCAAGGCTTATAAAATCTTTTGGGGACGTATGAACCCTGTAATTATAGTTAAAGACACATGTAACAGGAAGAGGCTATCCTATCAGCTATACAGTGATGTGGAGGATGATCTGAGGATGATACGTGATACTTGATACGTGATAGGAAAGGGAGGTATTGGGGTCCCCATGTGAGAAAGAGGGTGGATCCCAGATTCATGATGGTGGCCTCACCTTGATTGTCTTTGGGCTGGATACTTGATTTAGCTAAAGGTTTCAGAGGAAGTGAACCATTTTCATAACAGCAGGGAGTTAATTCTATGTTATATGGGAGAGACAATGGCATCTGGATAGCTGAAGCCTTTAGGGAGAATAGCTAAACTTCTGACCTCCCACCAAATGCTGGCAAATAGTAACTAATATGTGCTTAACATTTTGGAGGTGATATAATTGAGGGAATCTTATCTTCCTCTGACATGTTACCTTCTCAGTTATACTCACACTACCTTTCCCTGGGTGGTAGAATATCAGAGATAGCAGGATTTCACTAAAGCAGAATTTAGAGGTTTTGTATAGAAAAGTACTAATGGTTTAATAGACTGCCCCAGTAGGGTATAATGTGATATACAAGAAACAGAAGAAAGGAGGGTCCCATTGATGGAGCCCACTGCTGCCTTTAGAAAAATTTAAGCTATGGAATGATGGTGATAGAACAATAAATACAATTATTTACTTCAAAAACTTCCCAAATATATAGATCCATATAAAAATAAATAGAAAAAAGGAGCGGTAGTCACCTCCAGAAAGACTGACTGAGTGGCCAGTTAAGGACAGAATGCAATCACCGAGATTGGCAGAGAACAATGATTACCCCAGGAAGGCCAACATAGCTTGGGAGTAGGGAGTGGTGGTGGGAACCACTAGACTCCCTTTTCTACAACACTACCAGTGACATCCACCACTTGTCTGTCAGTTTGTCATTCTGTTTTACTATGATCCTGGAAGCTGTGCCACTGGCATTTCAAATGCCAATAAATTCACTCAAAATGAGCAGGTTTAAGCAGAGCTTCCAGATTAAGAACAGACTATGAGGAAAGAATCAGCTGTCCATTTGGGAGGAACTATCCACCAAAAAAACTTATAGATAGCATCAAAATATTGTCGATTACTAAAAACTTAATAAATAGAAGGAGAAAAGTGTCTGAGAAAGTGCCAGAAGATAAGCCCTTCAGATAAGATCCCACTCAAAATATGTACAAGGAAGAGCAGCCTTCTCAAAGTAGTGTAGACCATAATGGCATGGTTGGAGTAAAACCTGCTGGAATAAATCATTTAGAACATGAATTTGCTTATAATGTGCAACTCAAAATGAGAAGAAACAGCTGCAAATGTCAATTAATTTGAACTTAGAATGTAGGAAGTATGGATCTAAGAAAATTGGAAGTCATTAAAGGAACATAAAAATCGATATCCAAATCATAATTGTGCTGAAATGGACTGGTATTGACCATTTTGAATAAGAAAATAGTATGGTTTACTCTGCTTAGAAATGCCCAGTCAAGAAGAATGACATTGACAAAAAGGATAGTTCTAGATCTATATTGAAGTACAATATTGTCTGTGATAATATGCCTTTTGCATATAAAGAAGTCCAATCAATGAAATAATTATTAAAATTTATACACCAACTACTATAGCTAGTAACACAAAAATTTAGTAATTCTACCAATTTCTTCAGTCTGAAATTAATCAAGCATGAAATTAAGGTGCATTGATTGGTAATTAGAATTCAAATCATGGAAATAAAGAGAAAGGGACAGTAGTTGAAAAATACGATCTTGGTGACAGAAAGAGCTGGAAATGACATGATAAGATTTTGCAAAACCAATGATTTGTTTATAGCAAACAACTTTTTTTCAACAACATGATGACAATACATGAGGAATTAGACCTTAGGCTGTGATCCACATGGTCAGCAATTCAAAACTACCAGCAGCTCTCAGGAAGGAGAACTGGGTTTCCTACTCCTGTAAACAGTTTTGGAAACCTACAAGGGGGTCATTATAAGTCAGCATTGACTTCATTATAGTGAGGGGGGAAAATAGAAAAGCTTAATATCAGCAGCTAAAACTATGCCAGGAGCTGACTGTGGAACAAACCATCAGTTGCTCATATGTAAATTCAGGTAGAAGCTGAATGAAATTAAAAAAAATTCACAAGAGTTAAAATATAATCTTGATTATATCACACCCAAATTTTTAAGAAAATGTTTGACACATTAAACACTAAAGACAGAAGATCTGATGAGTTTTGGGAGGACATCAAGAATATTTCATGGAGAAAGCAAAAAGTCATTAGAAAGAAAAGATCAAAGAGACTCTGAAACTTATTCATAATCAATTGTAGAGTAGCTAAGACAAATGAAATAATGAAGTCAAAGAGCTAAACAGAAAATTTCAAAGGGCACCTCAAGAAGACAAAGTAAAACATTCTAATGAATCATGCAAAGACCTATAGTTAGGAAACCAAAAAGAAAGAACACACTTGCCATATCATAAACTGAAAGAACTCAAGAAAATACAAGCCTCTAGTTCCAATCTTGAAAAGTCCGTGAACAAAATATTGAAAGATGAAAGAAGTATCAGAAGAATATGGGGAAAAATACAGAGTTACCATACCAAAAAAATAGTTGATATTATACCATTTCAAGAGGTAGCATATATAGGCATGTACATATGTAAATATATTTTAAATAACAATAGGGAAATAGTCTATGTAATTATATCTATATGTTAAGAATTAAGGTAGCAGATGGACTTTAGGCCTTGATTCAAGTACTCCCTCAACACACTAACACTTTGTTCAAATAGCCCAGCATTCTGTCATGCTCACCTTCCCTGATAAGATCGCTGAAGACAAAATGGGTGCATAAGCAAATGTGGAGATGGAGCATGATGGTGCCTGGCTATCAAAAAATAGAGTATCTGGGATCTTAAAGGATTGAAGGTAAACAACCATCTGGCTGAGAAGCAACAAAGTCCACATGAAAGAAGCACACCAGCCTTTGTGATCATGAGATGTTGATGGGATCTGATATCAGGTATCTAAGACCCAGAACAAAATCATACCAATGTGAATGTGTATGTGTTTGTGTGTGTAGTGGAGACCCAAAGCATTAGACATAAACAAGGCACCAGATATTGATCTGTAGACAATTGGACATCCCCTTACAAAAGGATCACAAGGAAGAGATGGGCCAGTCAGGGTGCATTATACCACCAGTGAAACATGCAGCGTTCTTCTAGTCCTTACACTACACTACACTATCATGACCCCAATTCTTACAAGTCAGATTAGACCAGAACATGTACACTGCTAGCAATAAGAGCCCGAAACACAGGGAATCCAGGATAGATAAACCCACCAGGACCAATAATGAGTATAGAGATACCAGGAGGATAAGGGGAAGGTTGGCGGGGAGGGGAAAGCAATCACAAAGATCAACATATAATCCCCTCCCAGGGGAAGGAAGAACAGAGAAGTGGGTGAAGTATGAAAGAGGAAAATATAAGATATGAAAACAATCTATAAGTTATCAAGGTAGGGAGTGTGTTTGGGGGTGGGGGAGTGAAGTGAGGATCTGATGTCAAAGGCCCAAGTAGAAGAAAATGCTTTGAAAATGATGATAGCAAAATATGTAAAAATGTGCTTGACACAATGGATGAATATATGGATTGTGATAAGAGATGTAAGAGGCCCTAATAAAAGTATTTAATAAATAAAAAAGAGCCCATGGTACTGAAGGAAGAATTCCAAGCTGAATTGAAAGCATTAGGCAAAAAGGCACCAGATATTGAATGGAAATGTTCCAACAAGCTGAAAAATCACAAGAAACACTTACTTATACCAATAAACTTGGAGGATAATTACTTGGCAAACTGACTGGAAAAGGATTCATATTTATACCCATTGCAAAGAAAGGTGACTCAATAGAATATTCAACCAAAGAACAATATCATTGATATCATATTCAAGTAAAATTTTGTTGAAGATCATCCAACAGTTCATTTACAATGAACTATTAGAGGTTCAAGCTAGATTCAGAAAAGACATGGAACAAGGGATATCATTGCCAACAACAGGTGGATCTTAGCTGAAAGTAGAGAATACTAGAAAGATGTTTACTTGTGTTCTATTGATTCTGCCAAGGCATTAGATGGTATGGATCATAACAAACTATGGATAGCCTTGAGAAGAATGGAAATTCTAGAACACTTTGTTGTGCTCGTGTGGAACTTGCACATGAATCAAGAGGCAGCTGTGCAAACAGAACAAGGGCACATTGAATGGCCTGAAATCGGGAAAATGTGTGTTGGGTTGCATCCTCTCATCATACTTATCTAATATGCATGTTGAGTCAATCACCAGAGGAGCTGAACTGTATATAGAAGAATGTGGTGTCCAAAATAGAAGAAGGTTTATTAACAGCCTGTGATAACCAAATGACACAACTTTTCTTGTTAAAAATGAGAAGGATTTGAAGCACTTGCTGATGAAGATCAAGGATTGCAACCTTTAATATGGATTACAACTCAATGTAAAGAAAACCAAAATTCTTACAACTGGACGTATAGGTAACATCAGGATAACATCACAATAATGGAGAAAAGGATTTTGTCTTACTTGAAGCCATCAATGCTCATGGAGGCAGCAGTCAAGATATCAAAAGACATACTGCATTAGGTACTTATGCTGCACAAGATATCTTTATAGAATAGAAGAGCAATGATGTTTCCTTGAAGTCATTCTATGAAGACAGTTGGCCCAAGTCATGGCATTCTCCACTGCATCATATGCATGTGAATGTTGGACATTGACTAAGGAAGACACTACAAGAATAAATGCATTTGAATTTGGTGCTGGAGAATAGTAATGAATGTACCATGGACTGCTAAAAGGACAAACAAGTTTGCATTGGAAAAAGTAAAGACAAAGTGTTCCTTAGAGAGAAGGATGACAAGACTTCATTGCTGGACATATTGTCAGGAGAGAGCAGTCCTGAGAGATGGAGAGCATGCTAAGTAAAGTGGAGGATCAGTTTCAAAGAGGAAGGCACTCATTGATTTGAATTGACCCTGTGGCTGCAAAAATGGGCACAGGCAAAGGAATAATTGTGAGGATGACGCAGTACCTTGCACTGTTTTGTTCTGTTGTGCATAAGGTCGCTATGGTTTGAAACCCACTCCATGGTACCTAATAACAACAACAGCATGTTTTTGATAGCTTGAAGAGGAATGGTATAAATTCACAATCAAAAAGAACATTTCAAGATATATCTTGAAGTGTAGTGCTGTCTGTGAAAAGATAGTATCCATACACCTAAAAAGAAGATTGGTTATTCAAATTTTTACATCTACCACTTGTGGCAATAATTAAGAAACTTAAGATTTCTACCAATTTTTTCAATCTGAAAGTAACTGAACATGCAATCAATATACATTGATATTAAATAGTGATTTGAATGCAAAATTTGGAAACAAAGATAGATATGTAGTTGGAAAGTTGACGTTGGTGACAGAAAGCTAGAGATCACATGATCAAATCTTGCAAGAACAACAACTTCTTCATTCCAAATATCTCTTTTCAACAATATAATTGGTAACTTTATAAATAAAGTTTAACAGATGGAATCAAATGAACCATATGTTTTGTAAAAGGTGTTGGAGAATCTTAATAGCATCAGCCAAAACAAGGTCAGGGGCAGATTGTGAAACAAATAATCACTTGCAAGTTTGGTTTGAAATGGAAGAAAATTAAAACAAGTCCAGAAGAGGCAAAAGAAGACTTTAAGTAGATCCTACCTGAATTTAGAAGCAGTCTCAAAAATAGAGTTGGTGCATTGAATACTAATGACTAAAGGCCAACTGAGTTGTGGGATGATATCACAAGTATACATGAAGAAGCAAAAGATGGTTAAAAAAAGGAAAGAAATAAAAGACCAATATTGTTGTCAGAATAGAATCTATTGCTCTTGAATGTAGACTAGTGACTGGAAGAAATGATGAAGACAATGAGCTGAACAGAAATATTTAAAGGGCAGGTCAAGAAGGCAGATCACATTATTAAAATGGAGAAAGACCTGGAGTTAGGAAGTCTAAAGGAAACAACATACATTTCTCAAACTGAAAGAACTAAAGGAAAAAAAATTGAATGTCAATTTAAAATATTGAAGGATTCAATGAGAAAAATCTTTAATGAAGAAAGAAGCATTGAAAGAAGAGGAAAAAATAGTCACTGAAAAGCTGTTAGCCTATATTTGATTATTTCAAGAGGTAGTATACAACCAAGAACCGGTTGTATTGAAAGAAGCTGCACTGAAGACCATGGACAAAATGAAGTCTTCAGGAATTGGAGGAATATCAATTGAAATAGTTCAACAAGCTGATGCATTCAAACCAAGAATCTGCAGCTGACTGGTAGAAATCCACCTTTGTGCCCGTTACAAAGAAATAGGACGCAGTAGAATGTGGAAATCATTGAATAATAACACTAACATTGTTGTACTTGTTTTGGTGTGTCCAGGGGTTCTTGGTCTCAAGAACTTAACAATGGACTCACAGACCACAAACAGCAAGCAGAAAGCAAGGAAAGCACCTGACACCATAGTGACTTGTCACTGAATGAACTGTGCTTTAGTGGTTTTATCAGATGTAGGAGATGTGGTTTGCCTGTGTCTTCCGTTTATGAATGGACCGATACCGTGTCTGGTCCCATTTCTCAAGCCCAGTTATTTACCTGGTCATGCTCAATCCACGGCTGGGCCTTGCAAAGGCATGGGCATGGAAGTAAGCAGGCAAAAAGAGTAAGTCATGGGCTTGCTGATTTTGGAGCTTAACATCAGCCTTGGGCCTGGGGTGGGGGATGGGGAGGGAATGTCTGCTAGCTGTGAGCAAACTGACCAAAGTGATGCCATTTTCTTGAATGCTGAATGACCTGCCTCTTTCCTCATCCCTCCCATCTCAGAAAGTCCCGGAGGTGATTGATTTAAAAATGTACTCATGTTTCCAAGATCAAGACAACGCAGTTCATCTCATTGTTCTTCAATATTGTTCCTTTTTAATGTTATAATCAATCCTGTACCCTGCAACACTCACTCTCAAAAAAGATAACATTAATTTTGTTTTCTGCTTTTGTCATACCTGCTCACTCTATAGGAAAGTCCCTCATAAATGGGCCTCTTTCTTCTCTCTGCCTGGGGTTATCTCAGCTCTAACAGAAGTGCTTTTCCACTTCCTAACGGAGCCTAAAGAGGTGGAGCAGTTTTGAGCTCAGCTCTATAAATCAGTCCCCTACAAAGTTAAACACATCAGCGCTAGCATGGAGTGCTTATTCTGATTATTGTGCCATTTCCCCTCCCAAGCCTGGGCAACTAGTTTGAGTCCCCACCTGCTGTGTCAAGTGCTTTTTTTCCCTTTCTTTTTGCTTTCTGACTGCTGTGTGTCATCTGTGAATCCATTCTTTGACTCAGGAGACCAAGAACCCCTAGACACATTAAAGCAAGTACAACAATATCACATGCAAATAAAAGCTAAATGAGAATAATTCAAAATTGTCACAGCAGTACATGACCAGGATGCTGACAGAAATTCAAGTCAAATTCAGAAGAGGTCATGGCATGAGCATGAACACTCCTGATATAAGATGAACCTTCCCTCGATGCAGAAGATACCAGAAAGAGGTTTACTTGTGTTTCACTGACTAGGCACAGGCATTCAGATATATGGTCTAAACAAATTATGGATAATATTGCAAGGAATGGGAATTCCAGAATACTTAATTGTGCTTTGCATAACCTGTATAATGACCCAGAGAAAGTCATTCAAACACAAAAGAGGATAGTGAATAATATAAAATCAGAAAATGTATGTGTCTGGGATTAGTCAAGCTGTGGCTGAGAAAATAATCTGAGAATGTAAACTATATAAAGAAGAAAGCAGCATCAGGATTAATATACAGATGGCACAATCTTGCTGGTTTAAACTGAACAGGACTTGAAGAATTTACTGATGAGGATCAGTATTAATTATGTCAATATAAAAAATCCTCAAAATTGAAGCTATAAACAGTATCATGATAAAGAAAGATGACATGGAAGTTCTCAAGAATTTTATTTTGCTTAGATCCATATTCAACCTCATGGCCATTAAGGAATCAAAGCTGCTGCAAAAAACTTCTTTGAAATATTAAAGAGTATAGATTTCACTTTTAGGATTAAGGTGTCCCCCCACCCAAGCCACCTCATTTTCAGCCATCTTATATTCATGTAACAGCCATACAATAAATAATAAGAACCAAAATAATCTATACATTTGAATTATAGTGTGGACAGAGAATATTTATATCACCATGGGTTTTCAGAAAAATAAACATTTGTGTTGGAAGAAGTACAATATATTCCTTAATAATGAGGATGGTGAGACTTTCTCTCACTTTAGACATGTTGTCAGGAGGTACCAGTCTCTAGAGAAAGATATCATATTTGACACAGTAGCTTCAATAATGGACTTAGAAATAGCAAATATATGGATGTTTGAAAAACAGTCAATTAATATGACGAGGGTAGCCATAATTTCTTTTGTAATTATGTAAATTCTAGGTTCTATGCCTGTGGTTATAATCTCATTTTAGAGGGAGTTCTCTGTTACAGGATTAAGCTGAGATGTATTGTGAGGCTCTACCTTAGTAGAGGGTATAACTCATATCACCAACTTTCACTTCCTTGGAAGTATAGTTGGCTGAAAGATAAAAGCCACACCTAAACGTAAGAATAAGTCACCTAAGAAGCAGGAACACACAGAGAAGTCACGGGACCATCAGAATAAGATGCATCAGAGACTGACATCAAGGATACCAGAGACTGCAGCACTGAAACCATGGAACAGAGCAATGAAACCCAGCTGATACCAGTGGTCATGGCAAGGAGACAGTGAAACAGAACATAAGAGCAGCAACAAGACTATGAGACTATCCCAGCAGTGAGATAGTTTCTTATGAAACCCATGGAGGTGGAGGCTAAGGTACTGCATGACTGAGGACCAGAGAGAAAGACTTGGCTGCTGACTGAAGAGCGGCATTGAGGTGGGCCAACGACTATATCTTTACTGTTTCTGGATCCTGATTTCTGGTGGCCCATTATCATCCCTAATAAGACCCCGTAACTGACTTAATGGCACCTAACAAAAATATACTTTGTGTGGAGCTTTTAAAAATAAATAAAAGGAGCCTTGATTATATAGTGGGCTGTAAGTCAGCAGTTTGCCTCCACCGGTGGTCCTTTGGGACTTTCTGCTCTTGTAAGATTTACAGCCTGTACAACTCAAAAGTAAGTTCTACTCTGTCTTTTGGGGTCATTATGAGTAGGAATTGATTAAAGGGCATAAGACTTAGTCTGGGTAGACTAGAGGAACAAATTCAAGGACACATATATGGATATAAGGAATGGGTTTATATTCAAGAGGAACAGGACATTGAGAAAACATCCCAGCCCAGTTCAGCTCAAAGTCACAAGTCCGATATTAACCCATATGCCCGAAATAAGTTCGTAAAGTCTCCTTCTGACTCATGAAGTCACAGGTCAGTGGGTACAGAGTCCTGGCACCGACAGGGGTCTCCCCATGGCTCCTCGCTTCCAGGGCTCAGGGTGCATCAACAGCATCCCTTGGTGGCAGAAGCAACTCATCACTAGCAGAGGCTTAGAGGTCCGGCTCCATCAGGGCAAAGCCGTGTGGTCTCTCCACCGGCTACTCCAGCCTCCCAGATGCCGCCATTCTGTGTTGCTTGTCGTTAATCATCTCTGAAACTAACTCCCAACAATTGGGGAAGATAGCTTCTCATCTCCACAAGGGAAATACCGCGAGATTTCCCAGGAGTCTTAGGTGAAAGCCATGCCCACACAGAGGCCTCAATCGGCTACTCAATTGCTATCTCCAGATTAACAGGCCAGACTCCACATTTCAATTATAAAATTAACATAAGCACATGACTGCCACAGCATAGGATATTTTTAAAAGAGAAAGAGCCAAACCCAATGTTGTCCAGTCATAAGATAATATAAATCTGCACCATAGATTTTCCAAGGCAGCAAATCTTTATAAAGGCAGAATGCCACATCTTTCTCTCACAAAGCAGCTGGTGGGTTTGAACTATGGAACTTTGGATTAGCAGGTGAGATATTTAACCACTGTGCTGCTAAGGCACTTATGTGTGGATATGTTATGTGCCATTGAGTCAGTTCTGACCGTAGCGACCATATGCACAATACAACTAAACATTACCCACGCCCATGTCATTCTCACAACTTTTCCTATCCTTGATCCTATTTTAGCAACCACTGTGTCACTATGCCTCATTGAGAACCTTCCTCTCATTCATTGCCCTTCTAGGGACTATTACTGGTCAACTGGACAGGCAACTAGCTTTTTTGTTTGCTATGGAGCCCCTCGCTTGACTTGCATTTTCAACTCCCTCTTGGTCAATTCAGGAAATGGCGCATAGGAACAGATCAAGGTGAGAGTAGAAAACAAACTTTAGCCAATTTTAATGCAACCATTGGTGAAAATTTTGAGAAACCTAAAAGCAGGAACACTTAATGGGTGTTCTACTCTGAGAATCTTCTCACTTATATAAAACAATCTCATAGCCTGTGAAGGGACGTATACTTTCTACCTCTAATTGGTTCTAAAACATGTTGCATTAAAATGATAAGATTCCATTATTAGTAAGCTTGAAGGATTATTAGTGAAACTAAGCAGCTAATTGTCACAGATAGATACCGTCTTCAGAGCTGACTGGTCTTAGACTACCTAATAGATTCCGAGGGAGGAATCTGTTATCAAATGGGGTCATGGTGCTGTGTTTTTTAAGCAATAGCTACTTTGAAATATACCCAGCGGTGATGGTGTGATATGTCATTAATTTGGTTCTAACCCATAGTGATCTTATACATAATAGAACCAAATACTGTCCAGTCCTATGCCATCATCACAATTGTTCCTCTGCTTGAGTACATTGTTGCAACCACTGTGTCAGTCCATCTCTTTGAAGGCCTATCTTTTCTTCACTGCCTTTATACATTACTGACCATAATGTCTTTCTCCAGGGACTGGTCTCTCCTGATAATATGATATTAGATGAAGTCTAACCATCCTTATTTCTAAGAAGCTCTCTGATCATATTTCTAAGATGGATGGGTCTGTCCTTTTAGCAGTCTATGGCATTTCCAATATTTTCTCCATCACCATAATGCAAATGCATCTATTCTTCCACGGTCTACCTTATTCAATGTCCAACTTGCACATGTATCTGAGGCAAAAGGAAATACCATACCTTGGGTCAGGTGCACCTTAGCCTTCAAAGTAACATCCCTGCTATTCAGTATTACAAAGAAGTATTTTGCAGCACATTTACCTAATGCAATATGTCTTTTGATCTCTTGACCATTGCTTCCATGAGAATCGATTGTGGATCCAAACAAAACAGCTTCAACCTTGTCTCCATTTATCATGATGTTACTAATGGTCTAGTTGTGTAATTTCTGACCTTATTTATTTTGAGTTGTAATCCTTACTGAAGGCTGCAATCCTTAATTTTCATCAGCAAGTCCTCCTCATTTTCATCAAGCAATGCTTACCAGAAAGTTGCTAACAAGCCTTCTTTCATCCCTAGTGCCACATTCTTTTTCATATAATCCAGCTTCTCTGATGGTTTGCTCAGCATACACCAAAAGATAGCTGAGGCCAAAGCCCTGACTAAACAATTAGTCTAAATGCCTATATCATACCATTATATAAGTAATGAGAAAATGTAGAATTAAAAATTAATCTTGTAGCTACAGGTTAATTTGAACAATTCAAGAGTATGTAACGAACCCTTAGTGTGCTAGCAGGATGGTCAGGGAGGAGCAGCCAAACAAAATCTTCTTCCTCTCATTCTTTACTCTATTCTCATGCAATCTAAGGAATACCACCACCCCCAAAATATGCCTTTAACTTTCCAAGTTTTGACTACAATATGTTTTGGGGCTATACGTGTGACTGATACATTTTCCTGACAATTAACCCACTTTTTTGTGTGTCTTGAGGCTATACAAAAGGTTTTCTGTGTGAAGTCACACTAGAACAAGAGTCTGAGGAAGAACTATCCTATAATGAATCTTGCCTAATTCATCTCAATCTTAACTGCTGTGTGAGTAAATGAAGGTTTATAAACTCATAACTGAATAATGTAATTATTTACTGAGAGCTATAGTATCTAAGGAAGAGGAAGACAGCTGTACCAAGATTGTTGAATTGTTGGTAGGTGGACAAACATGATCTTCTTACATCAATACTGTATTAAGATATGTATTATTCTTAAAAATCTGTTACTGATTTTCTCAGTGATGATTATTATAAATTTATCTGACAATTAACCCTCTTTTGTGTAAACAGCATCAAGTCACTAAAGGATTGATTTTGTACAAGTAATTCAGGTATTGTGACATGGAGTTAGTCTACATCAGCCCAATATCCCTTTCTTAACAGGAATTAAAAAAATTATTACTAAGGGCTAATCAATGGCAATAAGTGTTCACAGAAGATCATTATACCCTAGGGGAGGATGATTGATAAGACTCTAGCATAAACTAGCAAAGAGATTTTAAAAGGAATCCAAAGGCAGATGAAACAAACAAACAAAGCTCCATGGATCCAAGAATGAACTTTGGGCTCCCAATAGTTGCAACTTAAGAACAATTGGATCTCACACCATGGCCTTGCTGAATATTTGCCCCCAGGAAGGGAACACAGAAACTGAATTCTATAGCTTAATGTGGCAAAGAAATTAGATAGTGCCTGGCTTTCAGATAAAATAGAATCTGGGATCTTAAAAGCTCATCCCCAAACAAGCAGTCATCTAAATGAGATGGAAGTTCGCATGGCAGAAGCACACCATAATCAGTCACCAAAGGATTGCAAATCATATAAGCTGAAGTTCAGAAGGGATTAGTATCAGAACTTAAATTGTGAGAGACCAGTTTGCAGAAATCTATGGATGACAGTGGGAGTCCAAGATAAATTTGTGGAAACTACAAATAAGCCTCTGCTGAATTCTCTCTATCCATAATTGAGTTATGAGACGAAAGTGGTTACTAAATAGAATGCATTGGAGAGATGACTTTAGGAGATCAAAGGAATAATGCTGACTTTGACAGTTAAAATTTTGTCAGTTGATCCCCCTCTGATGCACACTGTACCTGATCAGGTTTTCAACATTTTCTGTAATTTTGTATTGCTTTGTTTCTGTTTTTGTTTTTCATATTAGAGTTTATCTCAGAGGTGTTTTGTCAGTGGGGGTTACACTCTTGAAATTGAATTACATGTTTTTCTTGTTTTCGGTATATGAAATCCAGGATTGATGAACTTATGGGGACAGCATGTAAAATAAGGGACTTTAAAAATAAGTCTTAAAATAAGGGACTTTAGGGCAGTGTGTGGTGGGGTAATAGTGGTGGGGTATAGTGGTGTTCCCAGGGGGTATGACAAAAGAGAGTTGATGTCCAGGTCAGAAAAAAATGTCTGAAAATTGATTGTGATAACAATTGTATAATTCTACATATACAAATCTGAAGTATGTATATTAACACCCAATTAATAATAATTTTTAATTAAAAATCAATAAAAAGCACCAGAAGTCAATTTCAATAATTATAGATATCATGTTATACTTATATCATATCATATCAATTATATATAAATAATTGATCATATATAACTATGTATAATTGATATGATAAAAGCAGAGATAAAATGAATTTCTTACAAAATGTTCAATGAAAATCAAAGGAAGATAAATATAGAGGTAAAAAGATAAACAAGTAGAAAAGAATATAAGTCTCATAGATATTAATCCAACTATCAATAACTCACTTTTATAAGTGACTATAAATACAAGAGTTAAATATTAAAAT
Organism: Nesogale talazaci; assembly: GCA_004026705.1. Taxonomy (NCBI): domain Eukaryota; kingdom Metazoa; phylum Chordata; class Mammalia; order Afrosoricida; family Tenrecidae; genus Nesogale; species Nesogale talazaci. The sequence continues at coordinate 25,617 of PVJH01026670.1, forward strand.
TTTCTTCCCACAAAATAATAAACAGATTCAACAAGAACTTCACTTTAAATATAATGAATGAATAGCTGTATCAACATGTGGGATTCATACCAGGGATATAAGGTTGTTTCAACATTAGAAAAACAATCAGTGTAATTGTGTTAGACCAGGTTGACTAGAAAAACAAATGCAGTGACTTTCATATATGTATAAGAAAGTGCTTAAAGTCCCCCAGCCCAGTTTAACTCAAGTCCATAAGTCCGATATTAGTTGTGTTAGTCCAGGTAGACTAGAGAAACAAATCCAAAGAGACACTCATGTGTATAATAGAGAACTTTACATCAAAGAGCAGTTGTATATTGGAAAAACATCTCATCCCAGTTCATAACAAGTCTGTGAGTCTGATATTAGCCCATATGTCTGACACCAGTCTATAAATTCCTCTTCAGACTCACACAATACATGCAATGACTCCGAATGCAGGAAGATCACTGGTTAGTGGGTGGAAAGTATTGTGGATCCAATGATAATGGAAGCATTTCAGCACTGGCAGGGGTCTCCACTTGGCTCTTCCAGCTCCAGCGCTCTGGCTCCATCAGTGTGGCTCCATGTGGTCTATCAACAGGTAAATGTAACAGAGAGTGGATGTGTGTGTGACCTCTATTGCTATTTATCCTTGTTGCCACTCCAAATGAAGTTATCAAGCTACAATCTGAATGACAGGCTAGACTTCACCCCTTTGCAAGTTGACAGATTATGTAACTGCCACATTAGTCCATAAGTCCCTCTTCAGACTCACGCAGCCATGTGAATTGATGCATAATTTAGAAAGATCACAGACTGGTGTCCACAGACTCATGTGGATCCAAGGTTAGTGGAAACATGACAGGCCTACATCATCTCTCAGGGTCAGGACCCCCATCCCAGGAAGAAAGAAGGTAAAGAGGGACAGAATGAGCAGTTCCCAGTGTCTCACACTTTTATACAATTAAGGGTCATCAGATTGTCACTTGATTAACAGATTTGACTCTATTCAAGTTGACACAAAAATATCTAATTACCATAGTAATCTAACAAGGCAAAGAACTACCAGATCATCATATTAATAGATGCATTTTATACTATCCAACACTCAATTCTAATAAAAATACTTAACAAAATAGCAATAGAAGAGAAATTCCTCATCATAATGAAGGTTATATATGAAAATCCAATATACAACATCACACTCAGTGGAGAAACATTAGAATTATTTTTCCTGAAAATGAGCTCAGACAATGATATCCCTATTTCCACTTATTCAGCATTGTACTAAAATTCTTAAATAGAACCATTAGGCAACAAAAAGAAATCAAAGGAATATAATTGGGAAAAGAAAAGATGAAACTACTGTTTTTTTGCAGGCAGGAAACACCAAAGACTCCACAAAAAATCATTTGAAATAATTGAAGGATATGGTAAAGGAAGAGGAAAATTTTCAAATTGGATTCCTATATACCAGCAAAGAGAACCCTGAAAAAAGACATCAAGGAAGCAATAGCATTTACAATATTCACACACACACAAAGAAATATTTAGGAATAAACCAAAGAAACATAAGATATATACAATGAAAACTGCAGAAAACTATTACAAGAAACCAAAGGAGAACTACACAAATGGAAAAATATTCCTTGTCCATTGGTAAGAAGGCTTAGTATTGCGAAAATGTCAATACTATAGAAAGCAATCTATAAATAAAACACAATTATGATATAAATACCAACTTCATTCTATAAATAAATGGAAAAATTAATTACCAACTTCATGTGGAGGGGGACAAGTCTAGGAAAAACAAATAATTTCTTAAATAGGGGAATGAAGTAAGAGACCTTGCTCTATATGGTCTCAAACCTATTACATAGCCACAATCTTCAAAACAACTTGGTACTTGTACCACAATAGATAGATATACTAGGATAACAGAATAGGAAAAGCAGCAAAAAATGCCTCCACCTAAATGCAAATGTTTTTCAACAAAGGACCAGAAATCATTAAATGAAAAAGAGGCAGGCTCTTCAACAAATTATGCTGGCAAAGCACTGAAGCTGAAGCTTGGGAAGTGAGATAAGCCTGACCAAAGCACATGAGAACAAATGAAAGGGGAGGAAGAGAGAATGACGTGCATCCTGGCCCAACGAGCCTTCAGGACAATAATTCCACTCAGAACAGCTACTGCACATAGAGGACTGCATGGCCAGCCCCATTGTGAAATACGGCTACCCTCACAGACCCAAGGCCTATTGGGGCCAGGAAGAAGAATCGGGGTCAAGATTATACCCTGTCGGACACAACCACACCAATGCAAAGCACTAAGAGTGTGCAACAGAGCCTAGAGTCACAGATGGAGTGCCAAGGATATACTTTGGGGCCAGGGTATTGGCACTCCATCCGAATGAACCAGGGTTCACTCTAGGAAGTCAACTACAGACCTTGAACTTTTTACAGGTTCTTATATTGCTATTGTTTTTATTATTCTGTTACATATTGTATAGTACATTGAGGGGGTTTCTTGCTGTTGTTATCATTGTTTTATTTGCTTAAGTTGCTCCATTTTAGGAGTCCTTTCTTGTACATATTGCTACCTCTACAGGTCTATCTAGACCAGATAGACTGGACAAAGAGGTTGGAGGCGAAAATGACAGGACTGATGGCTCCAGGGTAGGGGACATTGAAGAGGGGAAGGAGGGGGGAAAAGTGGTGATGTCAACCAGCCCAGGAAAAAGGGAATAACAATTGATACAAATGCAGGGACAAGGTGGGTGAGAGAAGGCCAATAGGGATTGATTAAGACTAATGTAACAGAGAAAAAATACTGAAACCCAAATGGAGAGTGAGCATGATAGTGGCACAAGAGGGAAGCAAATGGAAATAGAGGAAGGAACTGGGTGATAATGAACATTTATAGAGGTTCAAATACAGGTATGTACATAGGGGCATATATTTATAAGTGAGGATGGGGAAAGAGATTAATGTGTATACTTATAGGCTTAGTAGTAGGACAACAGATGGGCATTGGACCTTGACTCAAGTATCTTCTCGGTTCAAGAACACTTTGTTCTATTAAATTGGCATTCCAAGATGCTCACTTTTCCGACATGATCACCGAAGACAAATGTGTGCATAAGCAAAGGTGGTGAAGAAAGCTGATGGTGCCCGGCTATCAAAAGATGGAGTGTCTGGGAACTTAAAGGCTTGAAAAGTAAACAAGCAGCCACCTAGCTCAGAAGCAACAAAGCCCACATGGAAGAAGCACACTAGCTTGTGGAATCATGAGGTGTCAAAGGGATGAGATATTAAGCTTCAAGAACTCAAAAGCACAACATTGCATGCTCATTTTCCTGATGTGATCCCTGAGGACAAATGTGTGCATCAGCAAATGTGGTGAAGAAAGCTGATGGTGCCCGGCTACCAAAAGATAAAGCATCTGAGGACTTAAAGACTTGAGTAAACAAGCGGCCATTCAGCTCAGAAGCAATAAAGCCCACACGGAAGAAGCACACCAGCCTGTGTGATCATGAGGTGGTGAAGAGATCCAGTGTCAGGCATCAATGAGCTAAAATTAAATTATTATTAATGAGGGGGAGTACAGATTGGGGACCCAAAGCCCATCAATAGGTGAGGTGACATCCTTTTGCAGAGGGGTTATGGGGAGGAGATGAGCCAGTTAAGATACAGGGTAGGATCTGTGGGGTGTGCAACCTTCTTCTAGTTCCCATGCTGCTGCCTGCCCACTATCATGACCCCAATTCTACCACATAAATCCAGCTGGACCAGGGAATGTACAGTGAAGTTGGAAACATGGGAAACTTAGGATAGATGATCCATCAAGACTAGTGGTGGGAGTGGTAACACTGGGAGGGTGGAGGGATGGAGGTGTGGAAAGGGAGAACCAACTTCAGGGATCTACACGCAGCCTCCTCTCTGGGGCATGGACAACAGGGAAGTGAGTGTTGGGACACATTGTACAGTGTACAGGATAAAAAAATAATTTGTAAATTACTAAGGGTTCAAGGGGGAGGGGGGTAGGAGGGGTAATATAAGGAACTGATAACGGGGGCCTGGAGGGAGGGAGAATGTTTTGAGAGTGATGATGGCAATGGGTGTGTAAGGGTGGCCTGCA